>JAADVF010000713.1:0-14923 GCA_023334555.1 Elongisporangium undulatum | reverse complement strand
GCCGGCAAAGATCAGACGCTGCTGGTCAGGCGGGATGCCCTCCTTGTCCTGGATCTTCTGCTTCACGTTGTCGATCGAGTCCGACGGCTCCACGTCCAGCGTGATCGTCTTGCCCGTCAGCGTCTTCACGAAGATCTGCATGGTTGCTTGTGTTTGTCCCTGTGCGCTTGAAGCTCAATTGGATAATGACGTCTCTTGTTATCTTGAAAGCGACGGGTTGAAGTAGATATTTATACTGTGTAAGGTTCGCTGCACATTTTCTTTGTTTTCACGCATTTTTTAGAATGTGCGAGGTGTAGTGGGTTTTTTTCTAGATAATTGTGTGCTCTACCATCACTCTGCTGTTGAAACGATTCTCGAAATAGGGTTCGGGTGGAGGACTTCGATCCTTGTCACCCCTGTTCTCTGGGTACCTTCTGCATACATTAGCCAGTATATTTAAGCCGACAAGATGAGAGCCGACCTAAAGTGTGGGTAAAATTCCTGCGACTTCACTCCGAATAAAAAGAGAAGCATACGACTTGTGTGGTTCCCCACATACAAAAATACACATGCGGACTTGTTCCGTAATCATCCGGAATGTCTGTCGCACACAGGGGACATGAAAGGATGCGTTTCTAGATTTCTGTGCGTGGCTTACTGTGATTGGCACGATTAGTGTGGGATGAAATGACGCTTTCACTGCAATGGGCGGTGGTCAAACTTGAGCTTCGCAGAAGCATCCAGTGCAACATGGCTGGTTGGGGTCTGCAAGATGGCGTTGGGGCGCTGAGGCTCGGGTTTACGCGTTAGCTTCGTGCGCAAAACTTCATTCTTACCCTTTAGGACGCGCCTGCGGGAGTCCTCTAGCGCTTGAGCTTGTTTGCCATTGCCTTGAGTGGGCAGCACAGCCTGACGCTCGCCTTTCGATGTCTGTCCTTTCAGTACTTGCCACACGCACAGTGGTCGCTGTTGTTCGTCTGCCGTCTCTGTGTTGGTGTTCGGTAGCAATTGCAGCCGCGATAGTAAACCGCTGAATGGGCTGGGCACACTGACGTCCTGGCAGCGCATGGCGTCGCGAAATGGGCGAGAAAAGTTCATGCGCAGCGCTTTGCGCAGCGTTTTCTTGCTGGCACGAAGCACCTCAATGATTTCATTAGACTGGTCAAGTGTCGTCCCATCTGCACTGGTTGATGTTTCTAGCGCAAAGAGCTGGTCCTGTACAGCCATAAGTCGTGAAGACCAAATGACAAAGAAAAAGCGAAGGAACTCCTGCTGAGTAATACGGCGATCAGCGGACACGTCCAAACAAGCCATAAGCAAGTAGATCTGGTGTTTTGTCACGTGCATTTTTTTGCGTTGGCCAGGCTGCGAAGTTGCAGGATCTTGAAGAAGAAAACGAACCAGCGTACTGAACTCTGCGATGGACACAGTACCGCCACCATCTCGGTCAAAAGCTTTAAAAAGGTCACCAAGTGTCCATTGCTGGCTTTCCAACCGGTTCACGACAACATTAACCAAAGATTCCTGCAGCAATGATAGCTCTTCGGGCTGAATCGCAGCGCGTTGTCTAAAAACTCGGCAGAATTCGTCAAGCGACAATACACCGTCGCCATTCTGGTCCAGGCGACGAAAGAGAATATCGAACTGATGCCATGAGACCTCAATACATAACAATGTTGCAAGACTGTCTTGAAATCGTGCGCGCGAAATTCCCATGTTCTTTTCCTGACTGATCGCCTGGAAAACAAGCATTAATCCTGTTTGCTCAGACTCCCAGTTTAACGAATCGCTAACTTTACGATCGTCGTCATCGTCACCAAAGTCACTGGAACTTTCGCGCTCCTCGAGGGCAAGCGGGATAAGCTTTTTACTTAATTGATGTATACGCTGTCTCACAATTTCAAGCAGTTCGTCTGTGTTGGTGACCGATCCAATTTGAACTATTGAAAAATCTGGTCGTATGAGCTTCTTTTCATTTGAAACCAAAGTCTCCAGTCGCACAGTCGTCCCAATATTTTTCATAGCATCTGCAAAGCTCTCCCCGTGGGTTTCCGTTGTCCCAGACGACTTGGTTGGAGTAAATATCCGTGAGTCCTGGAGTATTCTTGTTGTCGCAGGAATTACTCTAGAAATATTTGTTACATGACTTCTGTTCCCGTGAATAGCCTCATCACGACGTATTTTCTTTTCCTGATAGATAAGTTGCTCGCGTTTAATAAAAGCTGGAGTTTCATGCGCACTCGTGTTCGTTGATCTTGGCCTCAAGGAATGTTCTTGCGTCTTCTCATTGTGTGCGAAAGGCTGAAGACCATATTTATCCTGCCACTCACGGATCTGGATCATTAGCTTTCTCTTGTGCAAATGAGTAGAAATTCCTAGCTCCGATTCAATTTCGCCTTCATTTAAGGTCAGTAAAAGCTTTCCATTGATAGCATTAGAAACAAATGCCGGTGCGTATTGGCCTAACTCCATTTCGTTCGTGAGCCATCGTACGACATCTTCCACTTTCCAGTCGATGACGACTGACGTGATCACAGGCTTCACGGTGGGTTTTTTGGTGGCAGATGTAGAGTTCATTAGCGAACTTACTTTTTGTGCTAAATTTTGGCTGCCTTTACTTCGTGGCACCTTAGAAGAAACCATGATTGCTTGGCTCGTTGTTTGTCCTGTCACTTGAGCTTGAGTAAGAACTTGAGAAAGTATAATTGCCAAAGGTTCTTTTTCATGTGTTTCATGAGTCTCATTTTCTGATGTATTTGCTGCCCGCGTGTACTCATCAACAACCGCGTCAACAACTGAGGACTCAAAAACCGAAAAATTACCTTGAAACGATACTTCTGAAGCTGGACAATCATGGTTTTCAGGGGGTTTTACGTCATGTTCAGTGATAATTGCAGTTTGATCTTCCTTCGTTTCGTCGTCACATGAGATTTCTACCTTATCATTATCTACAATGCGGTTATTGTTGATCATTGAAGCTCGCTGCTCCACATCAGCTAAGACGTAAATGTTTTGCATGTGCTTGGCATATTCATCCCATGAAATCATACCGTCTCCATTAATGTCCATTGCCACGAAGAGTTTGTCGAGATCGCCATCCGATTCCACATTTGCAGCCTTTTGAAGGACATCTCGCGCTGTTTGATTTCTTTCGTTCATCGCTCCCGAATACAAGAAATGTTTTAGTTCTGAAATGTTGATTTGTGTATCTTCATCTCCACCGAGAACTACAAATGTTTGCTTTAGCAAGGCTGTTCCTTCAGCTAGAGCAAGCGTTTGTAACTCCTGTTGTGCTCTTATTCGCTGCTGCTTTTCCTCGGTAGTGCATTCTTCGCCAACAAAACCTATCTTTGCGTAAAGAATAGGACCATCGCCTCTGACATCGTTTGCAGACATCTTGATTTCAACTGCTGAGGGTTCTGTATTTCCATTCATCGAAGTTGAGATTATGCTTAATAAAGAGATTTGACCCGATGATTCACGAACACCTTCATCATCCTTGTTCATGTGATTGCCGACAGAGAAGAGCACAACCTGCAGCATTGGTTCCATATTTTCCCGCTCATTTTCGTATGCAAGCTCCACTGCTTTGCTTAAAAGCGTACTGTGACTTGGTTTCCATTCAATATCACCGGTTTTGGCGTCCAGTATGCCAAAAGATGATTTAGTCCATGGCGACTTTGCGCTTACAAGACGCATTCTGACATAAAACACTGGAGTTGATTTTTGCGAAGAAAGAATGCTGAATGGCGCAAATTTGTCCAAGTGTATTCGGATCATTCCTTGTAAGGTATTCATGAACAAAAGCCGCAAAGAAACTTGTGGTGATAAATTATGCAGTGAAGACTTGTTCACCAACACCACAGAAGCTTGATGAAAAATTTCAACATTCGGCTCGTTGGCAAGTGCTTGAAGATAATGGGAGTCTATTACCACATATCCAGCAGCCGCAATTTCGTCATCGCTCGTTTTTGTTGAGTCCGTATTTTTTCGAGCTATGACGAGTACCAAGGCACATTTTTCGATTTGAGAATTAATAAAAATTGGTACAGTTGATACTTCCGTCGATCTTAAAACGCTCCACTCTTTTGGATTTCCCGCCGACTTTCGACTTGGGTTGTCATGGCAATTACAAAAACTTGCAACTGCATTATTGATGTCATCACTACACGAACAAAGTCGAGTACTAAAATATAGTGGACGCTGATCTTCCTTTACAAATTCATCCAAGCTAACATATAGAATACCACGCCGTTGAAGGCATTTTCCTGCCGAATCGTCTAGTGTTTTCGAAGGAATAAATTTTGCGTTTTCGTTGTTTTTATCGAGCATGCGTCTTGTGATACGTAGCATAACTTCAGTGTTAATATTTGAATTTGGTGACTTCTGTAATAATTGATTGGTCTGAAGTTTAAGTGTGACGATATCAAACAGTACATCCTCTTCACTTATATCTGGTTGAGCTAAAATTTTACTTGAAACAATACAGCAACCAGATCCGATTATTTCGCTTGTCTTGAATGCGTGTCGAAGCTCTACTTTGATTGTGTTACTTGAAAGCGCATCCAAGGTCGAGGTCAAAAGCGGAAATTCAAGGAGATCATTCCAGACAATAGTGCGGTACTCATTCGATAGGCTACTGTCGCTTTTAAGCACATTAGGCTTTGTCTCATCTTCTGAGCCTAAAACATTTAGCTTAATGACGTACAAATCATTGGCAGCACAATATACATTTCGTGCCTCCACTACTTCCACACAAAACACGATCAAACGGTCAGCTTTTACAGAAGGTAATATTTGAAGATCTTCATCAGATTGTGGCAGAAATTGGATTTGTAGCTGTAATGCACCACATTTTCCATCCTGGCGCATGTTGTTAACCACTGAAGATGGTGCATTTAGCAGCGAGACTATCGAATGCCATGACGTAGAGAGATGCCCGCCAAAAAAAACAAAATCGAAAATTGGAACTTCAAATTCTCCCACTGTCACTGTACTTCCGTCATTAGTATCCACAATTACTTCTCCCAAAATAATGGGATTCACGCAATATATTCCACTGATTTCGTTGTCGTTCGTCAAGGCTTTACACTCAAACAAAATTGAATTTTCGGCACTATTATCTCCTTTATTTAATAGTTCCCAATCGACATGTCCATTATCTTCCAATTGCGCTCGCATAGACGTCATAGGACACTGTAAAATCTTTTCATGCGTATTTGCATAGCTATCTCCGGAAAAAAATCTCAAACGAAGCTTAAGGTTTTGATGTAAGACAGACGGGTCGAAAGAAAAAAACGAATCGAAAACACTTCGAAGTATCTTCACGTGAAGATGGCCTTGGCTAGACTTGTTTCGCCGAATATTTTGCCGCTCCTGAAAAGGTGACACATCAACCTTGTCTTTTGGGATAAACTGGCATCCTACGAGTATGCGCGGCATTGAGGGGCTTGATACATATGCTTTCTGTGCTTTTACTAATCCAGCTCCAAGTACATGATACATGTAAGAAACTGCCAATGGGTGAGACACGAAAGCATCAATATTTATTGAGCCAAATGCTATAACAGCCATGGCGCTTGCATTTGCTGTTCGGGCTGCTAAATCGACAACCTCGATATCAATGGTTCTAGAAGATTTGTTGTTAGGGTCACTTAGCTCCATTGATACTATCTCGCTTTCCCATTCTGGATTTTCGATTGATTTCGTTCCAATTTTCGTTAAATACAAAAAGCCAGTACTGCTGCAGCTTAGGCGAATCGCTGGTTGCATTCCTTTCGTGCAAGGCAATTGTTTAGCGGCAACTAAATTGAAAAAAACTGTGCCAGTGCTACTATATGCCTCCGGCGCATTTAAATTTTCAGGCGTATACGGAGAAGAAGCCCCTAATGTCGCAATATCTTGTACTTGGATACTCGCAAAATAATCTTGCGATAAGAATCGATACTCAACTCGAATCTCACCTGACGAGTCAATGTCTCCAGATCCATTTTGGACTAGTGGATATATCGGAAGCCACGTTTCTTTCCAGCGTGTTTTCTGACGAATGAACCAAGAGTTCAATTTAAGATCTTCGTGAAATAATGAAGCCAGTGCAACATTCAACCCACCGATGTACACGTCAGGAATATGATCTTCTTCATTGCTATCCAAAACATCAAGACGCACGTACCCTGTAACCAAATCCTGAGTGTGCAATTCGAAAATAGGCGAGTTCCATCGTGGATGCCTCCCTCCATTTAGTGAGATTCCGCTTTGGCAGGAACTCGGTTTTTTTCCAAGCGCAGACAAAGGAAATAATTTTGCGACAATGTAGGGATCCTGGTCACCTCCGACGTCCACATCCACGAGATTTCGGCCAGAAATAAAGCGAATGCAAAGCACGCCTGGTTGTACTGCCACATGAGGAAAATCTTTAATGCTCAAATTAGTTGTGATCGTAATCATCGTTTCCAATAATAAGACTCCGAGAAGTTGCTCGCCCTGGTAAAATTGGAGCCATTGAGTCACCTTTTCGTTTAATTTTGACAAGAACGTCATCAACGATAGTTCGGCATTGGCTAGAATATCTTGAAATCTTGCGTTTTTTTTCTTTGCCAGTAGTTCCACTCGAAGAATCGGGCAGGTGCCAATCTTCGCTGATTGCACGAAAAGGTCACTGATGCCACATTCTAGAGTGGATTGCAAAACTTCATTCCACTCCACAAAAATGTTACTGCTCATTTTTACGGCTTGGAATTGTGTCAAAAACCTTCCAGACGAAGCAGCTCCACCAAGAAGTGTCAACTTACAGGCAAGCTCATCAACTTGACTTCCATCAATTCCTACGTTGTTTTTTTCAGCAAACACAAACCGGCTGCATGTCACTGTGACAGAGCCTTGATTGGCATCATTACCGTCATTCGACGGCACAACCCATGGCGAAAATATAGCTTCATCCGGGAAAAATGATAATGCCAAATTAATTGATCCTGACTGCTGCGCCGGGACTGACTTGTTGCTAGATGAAGTTGAAGAAAATAGGCTATGTGCATCAAGTGCGATATGACCGACTGGGTACGCTTGTATCCCGCTGAGCGGTAGCTTGAGTGATCCTAGAACTCTTCCTCTGCAAAAATATGATAAACAAGTGAGCCAATAAAACACACAAACATACGGCAACTCGATTCTTACGTTGACGTGATAATTTCCACTCGTAGCAATTCTGTTCGTAAATCTTGCGGGTACAAAGTAAGCTGTTGGTCCCATACAGCAGAAGTATCCCCTGACATCTTTGATTTGCTCTTTAGCTCTATCGATTCATCCAACGCAGAGCTCAGCCAAACATGCGCTGTAAGAGGGCTGTTCGCATCGGCGGCAATTAATTCAGCCACAGAAATTAAATGCAATTCCAGGCGGCCAGATACCTGGAGTTGAATAGTGGAATCATTGTGCTCTACAGTCACCAGTTCAGTTTGGGCCTTTTTTGCAGCTTGCGCTTTCTCGCGAAGACCTCGCCCTGTTGTGCGACATCGCATGCTCTTGATTTGTTGCTCTGGTGAAAGTGGACCTTCTATCTCGTTTGTTATACACTCGAATATCCCTTCCACAAATAATTTTCCCGTCTTTTTGTCGTTTAGAAAAATATCGATAGATAGTGGAATTGCCAATACAGAGTCATTCGGGTCACTACCTTGCATCATAAAAGCGCTCAGCGGAATCTCAACTTTCCCTATGACCTTGCTGCCGCCTTGTTCTCCTGGCTGGTAACATTTATAAAAGATCACGATATCAGAGTTTACAGATGACAGATCATCAAACAGCATATACTTACGACTTGAATATCGTATATTCCAAGTACAACAATGGGAGAGGGTAACATACTCAAGCCTTCCGCATTATTCTTAGGGGGTACTGTGGCAACAGTCTGCAGTTCACATGTTGAGGGTAGTCGGTACTCCAGTTTTAAATACTCATTCCAAACTGGATTGCATCCAGCGTTTTCAAGAGGCCTCGTTTTTAGCATCGATCGAACAGGATTATCTTTCCTCCGAATATATTTAGGCTCGATGGCAACGCGTACTTCTGGGTCCAGCTCGACAGCCAGTTCTTCTTTCTCATCCGGTGATACCAGATTCAGCGCATGACTCACCAATAAATGCAAATTACCGCTTGGAATGTGTATAGATGACTTAAATTCCTTGCTTTGTTCGCGTTTTTTAGCTAGATTAAATGCGATACCAAAGCTTATTTCCATTGATCCTCGTTTCCCAAATTCAACAGTTTTTTGCTGCAGCATTGTTGCATTTTCGCTCGGGTTTTGAAGCAGTTTCCATACATCAATATTAATACTACCGATGCATTGTGATTTGATTTTGTTGTCAGATTCGAGAATTTGTAGGTCAAGTTCCAGTGCCTCTTTATCAAAAATCGAGGAAAGTTGTTTGCTGGAAACCTTAAGCTCAAAGCAATTTCTCCAATCAATACGACGATATCCATCGAGATGACGGAAAGTAGTTTTCATCATTGAGTCACGATTTCCTATTGACAATAGCGACTGCTTGAGTTTAGGCACACCCAATAGCTGTATTTGAGCTGAGTATGAAGTAGATTCCTTGTACTCGTTTTCAGTAAAACTAAATTCACCGTTTGTAACAAAAAAGGTAAAAACCCCACCATCATCACACATTGTCGTACTTATCGGAGCTGCTTGAATCGGGGCAAATATGTAGTCGAATATGAGTCCAATTGTATCTTGCTTTGATTTTTTGGATGGCACAATCATATCCATATCTGCCTGAATTTGTGGTTTATCACCTACATTATTGGGAAGAATAATGGCTGCCAAGCACAAAGATTTTGTTGCAAGCTTGGTATCTTTGGTAATAGCGTTCTTGTCACATAGCTCGATACGGATGTGCGGCATCACATCAGTCGCATAAACAATAATTGGAACGTCAATCTGGTCTCCTTTCCATTCTATATTTCCTTCAGGATTGGTCTTTGTGCACTTGCAAGCATCGGTCAAAATGCTGGAACGGATAGTAACACCTCCAGCAGCATCTTTTTCGCCATCTGGAGGAATAAATGAGAATTCTACATATAAGTCGAGCGAAGAATCCAGCAGCTCCTTGTTTCTGTTAATAGACAAATTTGTCAAAGATAGAAAGCCAACGTGCGCATTGGGCATAGGCGGAATTGAAGCCCTTGTGTCTTTTGAAGAAACTGAGTTAGTCGCAACCGCTATTGACAGATTTCTTGCAGTCGGAAGTGGGACATCTGTGTATGTCCACCGAAATCGAAGCGTAATACTGCCGCAAGGGTGTTGCTTCGACATTTTCTCATCCATAAATGTCAATGGGTATGTTTGTACAAAATCTGCGGCTCCATCATCCGAGTATGATGCTACGGCATTCCACACTTCATCCATTGAAAGACGAGCGCCGCCCATATATGGATCTTTACCGATTATGTCTTCATCGCGCACATGCACTAATAACTCATTCGGGTACGGTTTCTCCGTAATCTCAAACTCTTGAGCGGCATTCTTCCACTCGAAAAATGCCACATCCGCGTCCTTGAGGGCTGCACACTTCTTTGATTGTGACCCAAAGGTGAAAATAACATACGGATCTGGTTTCCTATCAAAAAGAGATTTAATCGCACCTGCACTAGGTTTGAGCAGCTTTCTTCCGCATAACGCTTCAATAGACAGAAGTTTAATATCGGTAGATGTCCGCTTGGAATGAACTTTCACACTGGCGGTTGAAACGTCAGAGTTTGCCGTTTCTGCAAGAGTTTGAACTTCATCATCAATATTAATCTTGTCTTCTGGTAATGCTGTCGATTGATCTGCTGGATGAGTTGAAACAATATCATCTTCGTTGCTCACGACACTGGAAGCTACTTCTTCGATATCAAAGTGAAAGCGAACTGTGATTTCTCCACATGCGCGCTTTTTCGTGAATTTTTCGTCAGCGAAGCTAAGTGAATACGTTCTTTCCGTGCCACTGACTGCTGACGACGACGCAAACCATTCGTTGCTGATCCCCCGAGCTGATATGAACTCCGATATGCTTACTTTTGCACCGCCCATGTAAGTTGACTTCGTCATATTGTCATCCTTCATGTGCACCAGTAGGTCCAGTGGTGCAAGTCCTTTGCGTGATGGTTGTGGGGGTGGGATTCGTGGAAGCGTAAATGCCAAACTTGTTTCTGACCAAATGACTGGCTTCTTTAGATCAACATCCTTCAAAGGCTTTGAAGATTGACTCATGCCGTACAGCTCAATAGTAACATAAGGATCAGGCTTTCGGTCAAAGAGAGATCCCAAAGTGGTAGGCCGAATCAAATCGATTGCGGAGATGAGCTCAATTTTGATACCTTTCACCAAACGAAGAGAGATAGAGGCGTTTTCGCTCTTTGGTGACGGTGGACCAGCGGGTATTAGCTCGCTTTGAGGTGGTTGCTCCACAGCCACAGATGTTGACGAAATTGGTTGGACGTCGCTTGATTTACTTTGTTTTGATGAACTATCTGAAGGAAGTAACGCTACTACCGTGGATACGGTATCGTTTGTATTGGAGTCAACGTTTTGAGCCAAAAACTTGCTCTCGTCGAGTCTTCTATCAGTCTCGGTCTGGGCGGTCTCACTTGGCTCAACTACAATGGAGGATGCTGTCCCTGAGGTTTGCTTCTCCATAGATTGCATAGATTCTACTGATGGTGGTGCTGTAGAGTTGAATACATTAGCAGCTTGGGTCTCTAGGGGCCTCGAGACATTCTCGATTCCTAGTGGTGCAGATTGCTCTACGTTTAGAGCCTTTGGTGGTGTCTGCAGTCGTGTGGGTTGGGGACGATTATCCACAAACGTAATCGTGAGTTTCACTTCGCCTCCTTTGCTTTTCTTCTTCCACTTCTCATCGGCGAACTCCAGTGCAAAGAACCTTGACTGGCAAAGGACGTTGTCCGCTCGTGCTGCATAGAGTGGCGCTAAAGGGATGGCTACACCTCCAATGTATCGGTCTTTCAGAAGGTCTTTGTCACGGACATGCAATAACAGAGATGACTGCGTCCATCCCAGAGCCGTCGTTGCGTCTGCTGGTAGTGGGAACTCTGCCACTGCGTTCGGCCAGGTGAAGTACTTGAGAGGTTCGACATCGTCCACGTGCGGACACGCGTGAGATACCTTGTCCAGAACAAAAGTCACGTATGGGTCGGGCTTCTTGTCCATGGAGAGCATGCTGCTGTCTGCCGCGATCTGTTGCGCGCCCTCGGCTTGAACGCGCAGCAGGAAGCCGCTCGCACTCGGCGCCCCGCTCATGGCTCTGCATGAAATGTTCTGGCGGCGGTTCGGCTCAGCTATGCGCGAGTCGTTTAAGACAATTAGAAACGGGTTAGATACTTGGGTTAGAAATGTAATTCACTCATTGATTTTCCAAAGGGACTCGAATATAGACACCGATTTTTGGGGCATATAAATCTTGCGTTTATAGTATATGGGCGAGTCGGTTAAAATCGGTGGTATTTTATGGTAGTTTACGGGCAAACTAAGTTGTATATCCTCTTTGTCTTAGGTATTGTTTGACCTAGAAACGTGTGACCCCCACGGCCTCGGACCTCGCTTCGCTCGCAGCCGTGGCCTCGCCCGCAGACCTCGATACGCTCGCAGCTGCGGCAACCCCCCTAAGGGGCGAAAACGAAAAAAATAACTAGGGGCGTTCGAGCGGCTCCCGGCCGCGATGTGCGTAGGGGATAAATGTTGTGTTTTGCGTCACCTTTCGTTCCCCTCTATCATGATCGATACTTTGCGTTTCGACTCGTAATGTAATATCGGTGTGTTGAGTCAGTTCTTCCAAAGCGAGCGCCATGGATCTGATGCTGCGGCTGGGCGGGGGGTCCGGCGACAAAGCGGCCAAGAAGAAGGCAGAGGAAAAGAGACAGCTGCAGGCACAAGAGCTCGCAGTCCCGCGTTCTGTGGATGACACGCTGGCTCGGGTGAGTCATGGGGAGGGCTGAGAAGAGGGGTATGAGCACGGCTGAGTGTGTGCTACGTGTCTCTCCGTAGGTGCTGCCATCAGAAGATGTTCTGGACAGGCCAGAGTTCGACGCTCGCGAGTTCATCAACCGCAACTTTCCTGATGAGCAAAGCCTGGGTGACATGGGTGCGTTTGTGAGCCGACTTCGCGTTCGTATGAAAGAGCTGGACGAGTCGTTGTCACAGGCTTCACAGGATCAAAGCCTTGCCGCTCATCAAGCACTGACGGACCTGAAGGATGCGAAGATGGCTGTGAAGCAGCTCTTCCATAAAATCCACGATATCCGGGGCAAGGCTGAGCAGTCTGAGGTCATGGTGCAAGAGATTTGCAGAGATATCAAACAGCTCGATTACGCCAAGCGTCACTTGCAGACCACACTCACAGCGCTCAAGCGACTGCACATGCTGGTCAATGCGGTTGACCAGCTGGAACTCATGGCCTCCCAGCGAAATTACAAGGAAGCAGCCTCGCTGCTGGAAGCTGTTAACCAGCTCTTCACGCATTTTGACAGCTTCGCCAATGTCAGCAAGATCGTGGAGCTTCACAAGACCGTGCGCGCGATTCAGGAAGAGATGGCTGCCCAGATATTTGCTGACTTCCAAGCAATTGGCCCGCTCGACAATTTGGAGGACAACTTTTCGACCGAGGAGGAACTGCAAGCCGTGTTCGCGAACTTGTCAGCCGCCTGTGCTGTTGTTGACGCCCTTGGTAAAGCCACGCGCAACAAACTTATTCGTTCCTTCTGTGACGAACAGCTCATTTCGTATGAAAAGCTGTTCGGTAATGGAGGCGAGCAAGAAGGATTGGAACACGCTGAGCAGCGGTATCCATGGTTTTACCACCTCCTTTCAGTCATCGATGAGCGCATGGATTTGGTATTCCCAAAGCACTGGCTGATGAGCCGGCGGATGGCTATCAGCTTTTGCGAAGCTACGAGGGCGCATTTTCTTGCGCAGCTTGGAGTTCATACCCCAGAAGACATGGACGTGACTCTGCTTTTGAAGGCACTGCAGCGAACGCTCATGTTTGAGCGTGAAGTTGCGCAAAGATTTGAAGGCGCATCATCAGCACCAGAGGGTGTCGAAAATCAGGACGAGTTTGATGAAGATGGTCAACTCATTGATCCCCATTCTGCTGAAGGAATTAGGCGCAAGCACCGACGAAAAAAACGTGAAGCAGAACGCAAGGCACTGGAGGAGGAAATGGAGAAGCGTGGTGAGCTTTTCGGAGCTGACGAGTCAATGCCAAGCATCCGTGGAATCATTTCGCGCTCGTTTGATCCATTCATGACAGCATATGTGGCGCTTGAGCGGAAAAATATGGAGCAAATGATTCAAGAAGTGATGAGCTCCGAGATCGTCGATCGTAACGGCCAATTACCGGTGTTTTCGAGCTCTGTGCACATGTTCGCGTACATTCGCAATTCCGTCAAGCGATGCACGGCTTTGACCAACGGACAAACGTTTTTTGACTTGCAAAATGAGTTCAAGCGCTGCCTTCAGTCATATTCGCAACGATTGCTACAAAAACTGCCAGCGGCGCCTCCAGGTAGCAGCGGTGGCAACGATTCTTCTGGAATGCGTGTAAAATTGGGCGAGAAACAAGAGGAAGAGCTTTGTTTTGTGATCAACACGGCCGAGTATTGTGCAGAAACCCTGCCGTCACTTGAGGAAGTCATCCGGGCAAAGATCGACAAAGCATTTGCAGATTCAATTGAGCTGTCGAATGAGATCGACACGTTCCATGACGTTGGTGCTGCGGCCATGAAGTCTATTGTCGGCGGTCTTGAGACCATACTAGAGGATGAGCTATCAGCTATGCCTAAGGCAAACTGGCAATCTTGGGAAGCTGTGGGTGACGAAAGCATTTACGTCTCTCAAATTGGCGACAAGCTACGCCACTTCGTGCCCGTTCTGCGACAGATGCTTTCCGGGTTGTACTTCACAAACTTTTACGACAAGTTTGCGGCTTCGTTCGTGCCGAAGATTTTGCAGTCGGTGATGAAATGCCGCAAGGTAAATCAGGTGGCCACGCAGCAGCTACTATTGGACGTCTACGCTCTCAAGACGCTTTTCCTCCAGCTTCCTGTCATCGGTCAGGAGTCTGGGTCTCTGTCTTCGTCCAGTACACCGCTGATCCCAGCGCGGTACACGAAGTTTGTGACGCACGAGTTTCAAAAGGTGGAGAGTGTATTGAAGCTCATTGGTACGCCCAACGAGATGCTGGTTGAGAGCTTCAAGATCATGTGGCCCGAGGGCAATGCCGACGACTTCCAGAGCATTATGAACATGAAGGGACTCAAGAAAAGCGAGCAACTGGGCTATCTGGAGACACTGGGCCTGCAGCGTCGCCCCACCGGCAAGATGGCGGAAATGGAAGGCAAGATGAGCGACATGACCGAGAGTCTCAAGAAGAACATGCAGAGTTTTGCCAAAGTGCCCTTCAACTTCACAGGAGGCACGCAGAATTAACCCGTACCTGAATGATCATATTGTATCAGAGAGGGAGCACGGTGCCATCAACCGATCAACCCAGAATACAGTGGTTTCATATGAGTGATGGTCTTAAACCAGAAACGCCCGAAAGAAATCCGCATTATTGATTTTTGTATGTAGAAATCTAGAACAATCGGCTTCTCTCCGCAGCGAACGTTCCAGAGAATAATCCTGTTTTTCTTCAACGGTCGCAAGTTCTGAGCAAAGCATTTGCTCAGTCATTATCCAATTTGCCCTCTAGTGCTCAAGAACTTCCCAAGACCAGAGCCTCACACCAACACAGTCAAGATGCAGATCTTCGTGAAGACGCTGACGGGCAAGACGATCACGCTGGACGTGGAGCCGTCGGACTCGATCGACAACGTGAAGCAGAAGATCCAGGACAAGGAGGGCATCCCGCCTGACCAGCAGCGTCTGATCTTTGCCGGC
>JAADVF010000712.1:0-14949 GCA_023334555.1 Elongisporangium undulatum | reverse complement strand
GCTCTTCATGTTCATCTAGTCTCTCTCGCCCAGGTGCTCGCTCAGCACGGTCTCGTCCGTGGTCTCTGCGATGATCTTGAGCGCCATGATGTCGTCGTTCACGTTGCAGACAGCTGAAATGCGACTCAGAAAGATGTCCATGGCCACGTAGAGCGCCCACGTGGACGGCAGATCGGTCACCCCGAACACCGTCTTGTACATTGTGGCCATGACCACCAGGCCGGAGCTGGGCACCGGAGGCGTGCCCACGCAGGCCAGCAGGGACAGTACGTATATGATGACCAAGCGAATGGCCGTGATCTCTTCCCCATGGCCGGACGACTCGGCCAGATAGACCATTTGAATCGGACAATACACGCCGACCGCGGTCAGATTGGCAGCAGCGCCGATGGAGATGACGAAGTTGCCCAACGAAGGTGAGCACATGCGTGACTTCTGCACGCATTTGAGCGTCACGGGAGCGGTCGCGAGTGAAGAACTGACCCCGAAGGCGAAGAGGTACGCATTGGTCATGTGCGCCATGATCTTGTACGGGTTGCAGCGCGTCATGATGAACACGATCAGCGGCAGAAGGCACGCGAACTGCGTGGCCAGCGCCAGCACATTGACCAACACCAGCAGATACACTTCCTCGAACTTGTGCACGGCGTCCTGGTGGGCCGCAAAGGCCCCGCCGACCATGAACACCACGGCCCCGGGCGAGAACCAGATGACCCACTCCATGCACAGCGCGAACGTGTTGCGGCACTGTAGCAGCACCAGGAACAGATAATTGGTGCTGCGCGTCTTGGTGAAGAACATGCGACCGGCGATGGCACCCAAGATGGTGGCGAACGTGATGACCGAGAGCAGATTGCGGTTCTCCATGGACAGGAAGATGTTGCTGGGCACGACTGAGTACAGGATCTTGATGAGCTGCTCGCTGAGCGTGAGGTCGGCCAGCACCGTGTTGGTGTTCTTCACGAACACGGTGTTCAGGTCTCGGATGGTGAACTGGTGCGTGCCTGCCGGTGTCGTGGCGTTGGACGCGCAGGCGATCGTGCCGTTGCTAAGCGTCTGCAGCATCTGGCTGTTGGAACAGACCAGGCCCACGGCGTTGGTCAGCGTGGCCTCGAACGTCTCGCTGGTCTTGAAGTACGGCCGGAAGATGAGCGCGAAGGCCATGCCCCAGCTCACGGACGCGACCCAAAAGATGGCGAACACCTTGGCCGTCTGCTTGCCCACGACCGAGACCTTGCCTACGAACACGATGTCACCGATGGCCACGCCCACGCAGCAGAACACGTACGGCACCACGATGCAGTTGAGCGCGCGTAGGAAGAGCGTGCCGGGCAGGTTGAGCCAGTTGGACACGCTCTTGGACACGCCCACGTAGGCGCAGAGCAGGCCGACGACCAGGCCGAGCACCAGCCCAATGAAGTTGTGCTTGACCGAAAGCCGCAGGCTGGTGCCGCCGCCGGAGTACAGATGCTGGTTGGGCTGCGCATCGAGACTGCCTGAGGAGTTGCGCTCCGGTTCCAAGCGCGTCAGGAACGTGTCCACTGCCGGTGCCACAGGGACGCGTCCGCTGCCGTTGGAGAAGGTCGTGTGGCTGTGGTGGATGGATGCAGTGCCGCTGCCAGAAGACTGGACCGTGGTCTGACTGGTCGTAGACTGTGCCGGACGCCGGAAGTTGGTGCGAGGGACTCCTTCCGAGCCAACAGACCGATGGAACCGGTTGGGCGTGTTGCCAGCTGATGTCTCCACTCGTAGCGCTTGCTGCTGGGTCTCGTCCAAGAGCACGAACGTGGGGCCGTTGGACTGCATTGCGTGGCTTTCTATGTATCGCTGCAGGAGCTGGTTGGAGCAGTGCGAGGCGATTGAAACAGTGAGAAGCCGGTGCGATCTATTGCTTGCTCGCCGCTCTCACGAGGGGATGCGCCAGTGACGTGGGTGGGCTTCTGGCTTCGGGTCGTACCGCACGATTCCGCTGCTCTGCCAGTCGGATGGGGAGCAAGAGCGGATCCGTCAACCTCTGTTTACGAGCATATGGATCATATAAGGCAGGGATCACTTTTTAATACAGCTATTATATGGTATCATATAAAGTCACTAAACCCAGGAAGTTATTTTTACAAACCAGAAGGCCCTAGTCCGCCCCAGACGGATCGACACGCAACTGAGGCTCCGCTCAGCCTAGCAATCACCATACTACGGATTAGTAACGCATTGGCGACTTGGGCTTGCTAAGCTAGCGGCCAGGGAAGCCGCCAGAACCCTGACGTGTCGGCTGGCAACGGCTCAAATATAGAGAGAAATCGTTCCCTCCCTCTGGTGCTCCAGCTGAATTCAGATCAGCTGTGAGCTGCTTTTTGAATGCGCTGTGACTTGACAGGCAAACTGGGTTCACTGGCGCCTCTTCATGCTCTCGTGATGGTGAAGAATCAGCAGAGCAAAGGGGGGGGGCTTTTCGTTCTGCAGTCTACCTGTAAACCTGGGGCCTTAGGCGCCGCCATTTCGCCACCCAACCGATCCGCTCTGGCCGCAATTGCTCATGATGTAAGCTGTTGAAGATGGATGCCTGTGGCACCAATCGCCCCAATACATTTTTTGAATGTGGTACAGTGTACCACCGAACCAACGCCTGTGCGCAAGGATCCACCGTCCCACAGAGGTGGATCCCTGTTGAGCAGTCGACAGCCATGATTACTGTGTTCTACGCACGCCAATTGATTCGTGGTTGAAGCGCAATACCGGACTCTGTAGTCCAATTGTGATCACCGGACACCAGCGAGCATTATTAGCGTTTACCGGATCAATTTCCCACGTCATTCAGTCAATACATATAATTACTTAGATCCACTGCGTACAAATACAGCTCTTGGCTCAGTAGCGCTCGCCCAGGTGGTCGCCCAGGATCGTCTCGTCAGTGTTCTCCGCGATGATCTTGAGCGCCATGATGGCATCGTTGACATTGCAGACCGTGTTGATGCGGTCCACGAAGAAGTCCATGGCCACGTACAGCGCCCACGTGGACGGCAAGTCGCTGACACCGAACACGGTCTGGTACATGGTCGACATGATCACGATGCCTGAATTGGGGATCGGCGGCGTGCCCACACAAGCGATGAGAGAGAGCACGTAGATCACGATGATCCGAAGGGTCGTGATCTGGTCTCCATTGCCTGAAGACTCGGCCAGGAACATCATGGCGATGGGGCAGTACGAGCCTAGGGCGGTCAGGTTAGCCACCACACCGATGGAGATGACGAAATTGGACAGCGATTGAGAGCACACGCGGCCCTTCTGGATGCAGCCCAGCGTCACTGGGGCCGTGGCTAGCGACGAGCCACAGGCGAACGCGAACATGTAGGCCCGCGTCATGTGGCTCATGTGCGTGTACGGGTTGCAGCGCGTCATGAGGAACACGATCAACGGCAGGAGGATGGCGAGCTGGATGACGGAAGCCACGAGGTTGGCCACGACGAAGAGGTAGACCTGGTTGAACTTGTTGACGGACTCCTGATTGGAGGCGAACTGACCTCCAATGAGAAACACCATGGCCACGGGCGACATCCAGATGACCCACTCCATGCCCAAGAAGAACGTGTTGCGCAGCTGAAGCAGTGTGTTGTACAGGTAGTTGACCTTGCGCGTCTTGGTAAAGTACATGCGGCCCGCGATAGCTCCAAACACCATGGCGAACGTGATCACAGAGAGCAAGGTGCTGTCGGCCATGGACGAGAAGACGTTGCTGGGCACGACCGAGTCCAGAATCTCAATGAGCTGCTCACTCAGGGTCATGTCAGACAGCACCGTGTCTGTGTTCTTCTCGAACACGCTGTTGACGTCTTTAATGGTGAACTGGTGCGTACCAGCAGGCGTCGTGGCGTTGGACGCACAGCTAATGGAGCCGTTGGCAAGCTTATCCAGCATCAGACCGTTGGCGCAGGTGAATCCAACAGCATTGGTCGATGTGGACTCGTATGCCGTGCTCAAGCGGAAGTACGGGCGGAAGAACAGAGCCACGGCCATGCCCCAAGCGGTCGACGAGAGCCAGAAGATGGAGAAGATCTTGGTCGTTTGAAGCCCCACAACGGAGACCTTGCCCACGAACACGATATCTCCGATGGCCACAGCCACGGAGCAGAAGACGTAGGGCACGACCAGACACTTGAGCGCGCGCAGGAAGAGCGTGCCAGGCAGCAGGAACCATTCAGCGAAGCTGGACGATACGCCGATGGTGCTGAAGAGGATGCCCAGACCGAGTCCGACGATCACGCCGGCCATGGTGTAGCTGACCGAGAGACGCAGGCTGCTGGAGTTGCCCGCGTACCGATTCTGGGCTGGGGGAGGCTGGTGGTACTCGTCCACGTCGTTCTCCGACAGCCGATGAGTGGCAAAGGCGCTGTTGTTGGTCGTGATCTTGCCCACACCGAGATCGTAGCGCACGGGAGTGGATGCTCCTCCCGCGTTGGGATTGGGCTGGCCTCGCGAGGTGAAGTCGGTGCGCGGGCTGCTCATGTTGGTGTACGGACTCGAGACGTTGGTTCCGTTCGTGGGCCGGCCCCCCGAGTTGGCGTGCGTGCGGAAGTTGGTGCGAGGCTCTTCGGACGCTGTGGAGGAGCCCATGGAGCTTAGCGACTCATGCTGACGAGGCGGCGGGACGCGGGACTGCTGCTGCTGGAACTCCCGCTGCTCCCGCAGAGCCTGTTGCTGGGACTCGTCCAGCAGGATCAGCGCTGGAGCTTGACGCATGAGTGAGCGAGTTAGATTGGGGCTGGCTGCTCAACACACGGCGATTGCAGCAGTGAGAGTCAGTGAGAGAAGGAGAGAGATCGAAGGGTGATGCTTCGTATCCACATGGGTGCAAATCTACGATGAAATCGCGACGGCTGTACGACCAGGCCCAGTCAGCCCCAGCTGGCCCAAGGGTTACTGGACGAATATAGATCCCCTGGGTTTAACAACACTGTGGTAATCAGTTATGATACATATAGTACTTCTAACAGATTTGAAGTTTAGGTCAATGTCAGTAAAACGAGGTTCATAAGGTGAAGTACAGTAATGATCAGATCATGCAGGGAGATGCTCCACGACGCCATTCTCTCGCTTTGTCTGGGATATTCAGAGAGAGAGATGCGCCGATGCCGCAAAGGGAGATGTCCTGACCTGTGAGTGTACGAAGTCTGTCCCACCCGGCAGCATTCAAAAGTCGATCCAGCTCACGCAATGTGCTGTGTGGTACGGCACATACCATTGCCCTCAGGGCCATAAGCGACATAAAGAAGATCCTGTGATCTTGCAACGGAGGAACCTGGTCAAGGTCATTCGTTGACAAATTCAGCCAGCGGTTCCGTGTTTGCTGCGTGTCCAGTGCGCTGGCTCTTGCACCTTGTGTATCGCTTTGCTGGGGGCCGCCGTACGCTCTCAGAAAGCGCAATCGGGATGGTGTGGCCTTGTGGGTCCGATGGGCTTATTAGTAACAAAGGTGGACCGCTGACGTTTAACGACAGAGGGTGCTGGGCGCATAAAAGAGCCCGATTGGGCTCAAAGCGGAATTGATGTGGCAGAAAGCCGCGGAAACTAGCGAATTTCTTCCGCTGCGACCGTTGAGCGGGAAAGGCTCAGGCGAACAAGAGGCTATGACGGCGGGTCATGGATTTTTAAATGACACCGGGCAACTCTGGGTGTTGAGTGCGCCGTCCAGGGGATCCTGAATCTTGGGATGGGCGGTCGCGGGTAAAGGCCTCATGACTGCGGATGTCCTTAGCTTTTGATCGTCAGTCCCCTGTATGTCCCGTATTGCTGCGTTTCTGATCAATGGTGGATGACTGATCATCCATCTCGCAGCCTGATGAGTGTGGGAGTGGGAGGAGTGATGGTCGGCTGATATATCGTACTTAAGGGGTAGTTTTGCCCAAACGAAATTATCGTTTCACTTTTAACCCAATAAACCATGTGAGGGGTATCCGGATATATTTGTATTTGGAGGATTCAAACTGGATTAAACCTTTGCCTATGTTGATTGAGACAGAGGAGAGATGGGCATCACACCCAGAGCCCATCCCTCCAGCCGCAACATGCGTCACTGCTCACTCATGCAGCGCCGCTTGTTTCGTTGAGCCTGTGTATCTTGGGGCTTTCATCCATAAGTACTGTCTTCATGGTCGTTGTATTGCTACACTGCAATGGGACCAAGCTCTCACTCTTGTATTATTGGACCCACAGCCTCTCACTCCATCTCTTGGCAAGCCAGCATCCACCTTGGCTCTCTGCGTCGTCGACAATGCGGCCGCCCGCTCTCTGTCTCAGCGTGAGCCGTCGCCGCCTTGTGCTCGCGGGATGGGCTCCATAGCATTCCCTCCCACTGGCCAATGGACAACTGATTATGCTCCAGTATTTAGTGATGGCTCGACAGTAGAGCAGTTCGCTTGGAGTCTCTTGGAGTGCAGCCGACATCCTCTCGACTTCAAAGGCCGAAGCAGAACTCCCTAGGCCACCGCGGTCTTGTTCCGGTGGAGCACGAAGGAGCAAGCCCGCACTGTCTGCGTGAGAAGACGCACGCATTTGCCGACTCTGGCGTAGAGAGGGCATTTGTGTCAATGAGCACTGGCTCTTCTCTGGTGCACGATGTATTCCCTTGGGGGCAATGTGGTACATGTATACCACCTCTTGCTGTGTGTACTTGCCTCTCTCTAACGATCGCGCGTTGAGATCGAGCGGCACCCACTGGCTGGACGGTGTCCGACTGAAGACGTGGATATGATCCAGCGCTTTGGGCAGAGCGGATGCTTAGCCACATCGCTATGAGCTCATCTCTCTGTATTAATTACCGGTCACCGCTGCCGCAGATCTCATCTCATATCGCCATCCTCACGGAGATCGCGAAAAGGGGCGGTACCGGATCTTCCAGCTGTCCGGCGACGTTACACGTCACTCACTCTGGATTTGCCCTAACGTGGGTTCGCCTCAACAAACAGCCACTGTCCGCAAGTCCCTCTAGCCTCTCTGTCTCTCTATTGCTTGCCAGTCCACTGCTGCATCCGCCTCATTCCGGAAAGCTCGCTCCAACCAGCATGTTGCCGGCACCAGCGCTCGTGTTGCTGGACGAGGCGCAGCAGCAGGCTCTGCAGTCCGAGGCCCAGTCTCATCGCGAGCAGCATGTGCCAATGTACCATCAACCGTCCATGGCATCCAACGGCTCGTCCGCCAAGTCGTCCGAAGGGCCTCGCACCGACTTTCGCTCGCGTGTGGCCTCGGCTGGCACCAGGCCCACGAACGAGACGAACAGTCCGTACACGGCCGTCGGCAGCAGCCCGAGGACCGACTTCACGAGTCGAGGCCCAACCATGGCGCGCTACGATCTGTACAGGATACCAGTCACGTACGCCGTACCGGAGCCAGACATGATCGCTACCCAGCCTGTGCAGCCGAACCAATACGCTGGTAACTCCAGCAGCCTGCGCTTATCGGTCTCGCACACCATGATCGGCGTGGTGCTCGGCTTCACGCTCGGCATTCTATTCAGTGTGATCCAAGTGTCTTCGGACTTCGCCAACTGGTTCGCTTTGCCCGGCACGCTCTTCCTCCGAGCTCTCAACTGCCTAGTCGTGCCTTACGTCTTCTGCTCAGTGGCTGTGGCCATCGGAGACATCGTGTTCGTGGGCAAAGTCTCCGTTGTGGGTCTGCAGACGACCAAGATCCTGGGCATCTTCTGGGCGGCGTCGACTGCTTGGGGCACGGCCGTGGCTCTGTTCTTCCGTCCGTACTTCCGCCTGAGCACGACCTACGAGTCCACGTCCACCAACGCCGTGGGCTTCACGTGTCCCAACGGCCTGATGCTGGACAGGATAGCCAATGGCTCCCTGGCCTGCCATGCCAACTCCACAGAGGCAGCTGGTGGGCATCAATTCACGCTCGTTGACATCAACAGCGTGTTTGAGATGAACGAGGACTCGGTGCTGGCCGACATGACGCTGAGTCAGCAGCTCATTGAGATCCTGGACTCGGTCGTGCCCAGCAATGTGTTCTACTCCATGGGTAATGGCGACCTGCTGGCTACCATCACGTTCGCCATGGTCTTCGGGGCCATCGCGGGCCGCATGTACTTCACCAAGACCCGCAAGATCAACTACCTGTACCAGAGTCTGCTGCAGCTGCGCAACACGTTCTTCCTGGGCATGGAGTGGGTCATCTGGACGTCGCCCGTGGCCATGGTCTTCGTGATCGGCGGCCAGTTCGCGGTCAACCAGGACTCGATCCGCAAGTTCGACGACGTGTACCTCTTTGTGGTGGCCAGTCTCGTGGCTTCGGCCGTGCAGTTCGCCATCCTGCTGCCGCTGATCGTATTCCTCTTGACGCGGTGCAACCCGTACACGCACATGAGCCACATGACCCAGGCCTACATCTTCGCGTTCGCCAGCGGGTCGTCCCTGGCCACGGCTCCCGTGACGCTAGGCTGCGTCCAGAAGGCGCGCGTGTGCTCGCAATCGCTGTCCAACTTCGTCATCTCCATCGGCGTGGTGGCCAATCTCACGGCCATGGCGCAATACTGCCCCATCGCCATGATGTTCCTGGCCGAGTCGTCGGGCAACGGCGATCAGATCACAACCCTGCGCATCATCGTGATCTATGTGCTGTCCGTGATCGCCTGCGTGGGCACACCGCCGATCCCCAACTCCGGTATCGTGATCATGTCGACCATGTACAAGACCGTGTTCGGCGTGAGCACGCTGCCGTCCACGTGGGCGCTGTTCGTGGCCATGGACTTTGTCCTGGACCGCTTCAACACGGTCTGCAATGTCAACGATGACATCATGGCGCTCAAGATCATCGCGGAGAACACGGACGAGACGATCCTGGGCGACCACCTGGGCGAGCGCTACTAGAACTAACGTTATATGGATCCCTGCGAATTGACATGGAGATGAATGTACAAGCGGAGTGTGGCTCATACGTGGCGCTGAAGTGGGCGAGTAGAAGTCGTTCCAATTGGTCTTGTCGCGTCACAGAACAACAACTACAGTGTCCAGTGTGAGGCCACGTGTCCAGTCTAGTTGGTTCATGATCCTGGCTCTTGCTCTGGACATGCATGTCTCCAACGCTAATGGAGCTCAGAGCACGAGGCAAAGGGCACTAGAGAAGAGCAGCAGGAACCAGTTGGCAACGTTCCAGAAATGAAGTCGGGAAACTCTTGCCATCGGTGTCGGGTTCTTCCGGCGTGGACGCCGTGGTCAAGCCAATTGAGCTGCGCTGGTGACCTGGAACGCGAGAGATCCGTTCCTCAGTAATGGAAGCATTTGGTTTAAATCTATATATACATGCCATCCTTTGTGATATTGGGTGTTTGGGTTAAACTAGGTCGTTGGACAACACGTCAGTTGCCTGATATCGCATTGTAGCCAATCAGTGAATAATAAAATAGAACCAAAGCATAGGTAAGGCTCTAGGTTTACACTGATTGGCTGAATCCTCTTTAACCTTCTTGCTCATTCGCTTAACCTTCATTCATGCGTTGGACTGCGGCATGGATAGGCCCACGAACCAGCAGCACGAACGCTGAGCTCACACTACAGCAGCTACGAGCCTCCAACTCAACATCGGCATCCATGCCCTCGGTCATGAATCAACAGAGACTCTGAGAGGAGCCACTGCCCATCAATCCCGGCGTTTGATCAGCAATTACAGCGAGAATGCACGAGGCGCATCTATCAGCCAAGTCGATTGAAGACTCGAGACCTGGCACACGGCAGCCCCCTTCCCCCGGCAGAACGCCAATCAGACCGTGGTTGTTGCTCTGCGCCATCCAAGAAGGGCAACGCTGTTGTAACTGCTGGAGCTCTCCACAGTGGACGTGGTCTTAGGAGTATTGCTCCAATGCCAACTGACGACGAATTCTTCGGGCCATTCCCACACCAGGCGATTGATTGCATCGTATGCAGCTGGAGCCTGGCACTTGAGAGTGATGCTGCTGCATCCGTCGGCCTTTGCGTGACTGAACAGCTCCAAGCCACAAAATGTCTGCTCCAAGCCCCTTGAGACGAGCGTTTCTCTCTTGTTGCGCTCGAATACGTCTCGCTCGTACTGCATTTGAGCCCTGAAGAATGCCGTGCATGCATTGGCGGAGCAGTTTGCGTTTCCTTTCCAGCACTCTCCACCCATGTCTTTAATTATTCCGGTCGATCTGTGTGGCCCGCGTGAACAGTGACGATCAGTGGTGTGTAATGATTGAATCGACCAATGTCTAATCTTGATTGCTGACGACGACCGATGATGGAGCAAGAGTCGGAGTGGAAGCTCGTGCTTTCAGATGGAAACGGTGTCTTTGTGAGCCACAATGTCTCGTGGCGTTTGAGCATGACTTCCGTACTTGGGTATACCACACAACAGGCACCATTGCGACTGCATTCGTTTCAGGTTGGCAGAAGATCGAATTGTCTGGATGGCCTCAGTCCGAACCAAGGAAGAGAGGACGTTCTAGTGGCAGCTTTTTGAGAGGCCCCAGTCGTTGCGCACCAGACGACTTGCATTCCGATGAAGGCATGATAGAGAGCAGCAATCCAAAGTGGCTGGGCGTTGGAATGGCCAATTCACGAAATTCGATTCGACCACTAGAGGAATCGTTTCTCAAGCGAGATGCTGTGGTATCGATACTTATTGCTGGGGCTTTGACGTGAGTTGGTGAGAACCTGTGGCCAGCATGGCTGTTATCTAAATTTGATGTGGCTGGTTGGTGGTCCGTCTGGTCTGTGACTGTGGATGGTCAGTGATGTTTACAATCCAAAGGAACCCAGGATACTAGCGTTGATCTTTGCTACTTGTGCTTTCGAGTATGGATCAACTTCAGTAGCCAAGGGGGCAGATCTAATTGAGTACTGAATCCCTGTATCCCTGCAGAGAACTTGAAAAAGGGAGGTCTACCTTGGCTTCATCATATCTAGTTGGTTACAATGCCGCCATTATGGTGGCTTGAGCAATCATATCAAGCGCAGTCTTGACTACACGCAGCCGCCATATCGAGTTCCAAGGCGGACCTTGTTTCCCATTTAGCTTACACAAGCGCACATCAGCAATGATCGAATTAGGAGCCGTTGAGCCATGGATCGTGAAATGATCCAATCGACTGATGACCATCACCATTGCTGACGACCGACCGACAACGTTCAATCGACAATCTCATGGCTTTGAATGACTTCGAATGGAGCTCATGGGATCGATCTCCAATGGCAGTAGCTGGTTGACACAAGATTGATTGGCTTGAGGGTCGAGCAAGAGAGAAAACAGAAGATCATAGTACCAAGCTCTAGTCATTGTATGCGCAACGAGATTTCAACGTTTGGTGCAATTGACGTGTCTGGCGCAAATCAATGTCAAATCAAGGCTTGGTCAAGTTCCAACCAAGGCAGATGCTACTAATAATGTGGCATCAATGGTGTCCGGTTTATGGATTGGGATCCAATGGCTAGCGTTGGTCGCACTGTTGCGTAGCAAAGTCTAGGTGACTCCTGTTGGTGATTATCGGTCCCAGCCCCATCGTCGAATCGATCACTCGATCGCGCGTGACTTGTGCGCGTTTGCTTCTTGTGGCTTAGATTTTCAACCTGGTTTGACCGTTTTATTCCAGGAGAAGGAAATCCCGTGGGCGTCTTTTTCAGGCTGTAGAGCTGTTTTTCGTTTGGCTCTGGTCTGGTGGCCACGACCCAGTGGACCCAAAAGGTGGTTTCTGGTTTCAAAACTGTCGAATCTGTTTAGACTCAGACATCACGCCTGACCGAAAGTCCATGCGAAATGAGCTTCGCAAGGCTCTGCTCATTGAAGCATCCCCAACAGGAGCTACTCATTCGTCATCAGTCCTGATGGCGCGTCAAAACCAGACAGACGCCCAGCGCACTTGCTCAACAAGCCGTCTTTCGAACTGGTTTTCGCCAAAGAACGTTCCACCAGTGCAGCAGCTAACTTGTGTCTCGTATAATTGGAATGCCTGGATACCCATTCTCTCGCTGTTGCAACGCCACGCTCTGGATGAATGCCTTTCAGGATTCCAGCCTCAAGATGATGACGAATATAGCGTTTGACATCTCTATGGCAGAGCCAGTCCAGCTTGAAGTATTGTTGCATTGCTTCGCGTAGAATCACTCCACAGTAGTTAATATGTGACTGTACCCGCAAACGTCAATGGGAAGTCCACGGCTCCTGAGAAAGGAACTAGCAAGTGGGCGGGGAGCTGTATCGCTACTGTTGCCGCTGTAACCACTGAGGAGAGTTTGGAATGCCGCGTTTGAAATATTTAGACCTTCAGTCCTTACTATCAAAACGATGATAGACACGCAGACGACAAGTCCTTGTCATCGATTATTCCTATCAATGGTATCAGCTTCGATGGAGCGGTTATGCGCATTGGTCAATGTGCAGGATGCCATGATTTAGCTGTTCGAGTCTTGCAATGCACACATCAATTGGTACCATGAATCGTTATTCTAAATGCGAAGGAATGACTGGAAATCGTTGAGTCATTCACCATACGTCTCCTTTGATCGCATCATTTGGCTTGAAAAGGGATTCGTATTGGCTGGAAGATCAACTCCAGTGTAACTGAGGCAATGTGTGTGGACCGTACGCAGTGTTATTGGACATTGAAGCGTTTACAGATCACGAACATTATGCAGCCATGCACTACAGCAAGCTCTTGCGCTTGGATGTGGGCGCAGACACAGTCACGGTTTCGCACGTCTTGACTTTGTCCCTGGCACTGGTGCCAGCCTGTCAAGTGTGTGCGACATCGCAATGTCTAATAGCTGTGCGAATACTCAGCAGCCGTATTGATTTGTCTGCATCTCCTGCGCCTCCACTCGTGTAATAATTGACGCCATGACTTTCGACGCCACATCATGCTTGTAACAGGCCACTGGCGGCAACAGCGATGCGGGCTTGATGAGATGGAGCAAGTACAAGCAGCGTAGCCTGATGGGCACAAAGTGCCGCGCAGGTCTCCGGAGGAGCGGCAGCCAAAAGAACACCGCCAGCCGTAAAGGATTACGCTGTCTCTGCGCGACTACATCAATGACAGTCAATAACGCGCAACGGAGCACTATAGGTTCGAGCCTACATTTTAAGCGAATCAAATCACTTCAATGGTATTTGGTCCACTTTGAAGGTTTGCCATAAACGGGGCTCCGAACCTAGAGTTATCGGACCGACAACCTACAAAGAGACTCAAGGTTGGAGTTGATTGGCTGGTTATGAAGTGGTACGATTATCTGTTATCACTCATCTAATAAACGGTCAGACAAAATAGAATCGCGACGCGGCGCCATCAGCAGCAAAAGCGGCACGAGACTGCCTCAAGCGCTAACGTGAGCCAGCTCGCTTGGTAACCACACCAAGCCAGAGACGCCTCTAGCTACCCACGGCTCTGTCATCTCCATGTCGCCAACAGAGTCGTCGCTGTGCAGGACAGAGCCGCAGTGCGCCACACCGAATCACGATCAGCGGCAGTCGCGGGCACAAGCTGGCGCAATCCCGTGTCGACTTGGTTAGCACCCTCCACGTGGTATTTAGAATCTACTTGACTCTCGCTGGACGTGTTGAAGCAGCCACGTGGGCGTCGCGCGGCCAAGGACCAAGAAAGAGAGCGCGCGTTCAAGCGCCGGAAGCGCAGTGAACTAGACTTGGGCCCCCACCCAGCCAGGGCAGAATCATCACCAGCCATTTGCACAGAGGATCACGCGTGTATCATGAACGCTATGCGGAAGCATGGACTTCATCTGTAACTGTGATCCAAGTATGCGTATGGGAAGATGCACCAACCACCAAAGGCCGGCGTTCATTTAAAAGCGGAGTATTGGTCGCGATGAAGTTGGTGACGCTCAGTTGATGCACGCGCCGCAATCGCGGCATCGACAAGTCGGCCATGGAGACAAATTGAAGGGAGGCATATCTGCAGCTGTGAAAATGCGGCAAATGGATTGCTGTTGTGGTGGTTACGATGATCCCGTGATGACGAGGCTGCATGAATCCAGGACTCGAAAGCCTGGAGCGCCACAGAGACCGACCACAAACTAGTATGTTGCTAGCCAGCAGTGCCTTGTTGCTGCGTTACTCTACAGGGTCGTACGCTCAAGTGCTGAAACCAATGCGATTGACTCCGTGCATTTCTCCACTTGTTCCATGGTTGCGAATTCCGAAACGAGCAAACGCTTGGGTGAGTAGGCTATTATCATTGATGGATCCCCACAGTATTTCTTGGCATTAGCGTGAGATCATCCAGTCGATTGGCAGGCTGCGCTTTAAGCAATCGGTGTGATTATGATGGACTTGGGATGAATTTTTGGATACACACGCGAGCTGGCATGAGGAATCCACGCGTAGCTGGTATTTTTTCAATTCAATCTACCGGATCTGCTTCCTGACGGACTAAATGACCACTATGATTACTCAGCGAATCGTGATTCTAGGATGGCTAGGATGACAACCTCGCGGAAGTCTGTGCCATTAACTAGAAATATGGACACGGCCTGACTTTGCCACCGCTTGTAGTGCGGTTCCTAGCGGATAGATTTCCCAAACGTGTATCCTGAACGCATGTGCGCGACACGTGAAATCGTGAGCTGCGTTACCTAATCTATCGACTGTGCTAGGGAAGTAATCCGCTAGGCGGCACACATTGCAGGACGCATTGCGAGAACCAGTTCCAAGATCGCAATCCCAAATGCACAAGTTTCGGCGCCGAGGAATGGTCGTCTCGTCATCTTGAACGATGGCAATTGGGGGAGAAGCTGGACAAAACGACACTCAAGTTCTCCTATCTAATTGCTTTCGTGGCTTCGGAGGAATGAGCGTACGCATATAAAGCATTGTGAATGAGACGACGAAACCGTATCTTGCGATCGAGGGAAGAGAGCGATGCGATTGTACTCGACGAAGCCGCAAGCAGTTCACGCTGACCGCAGATCCTACTGACTCGAAGTC
>JAADVF010000711.1:0-14962 GCA_023334555.1 Elongisporangium undulatum | reverse complement strand
CAGTGCAATTTTGTGCTGACGCCACACCGGTCTGCGTTGCTTCCTGCCAATTTCGAAATGATCATGTTCTTGAAAGCAAACAGGGAGATGTGGAACGCGTCGACGCTGCTGAACATGGAAGAGTAAGCAATATGGATGATAATACGGCAATACAGATTATTGTGACCACGCGTGGACTTGTGAGCTAAAGACTCATACTTTGATCTCACAGACAGCGAAAACACTAGCGACCCAGCCTCGACTTCTCGAGTCAAAGGCTAAAAGAAGTACACAACACGTGAATTTCCTCATGACGTGGCTAGATAGATCGCGACGCAATCGAGACCAGACTTAATTGATGCCATTTGTACTCACATATTTACAGTTTGCACTGATCCATTCGCGAATCTCAAACCAAAAGCTGAGGCTACGGTCTACTGCCAACACCACCAGTTGGGCCTGATCACAATCTCCGTCGACTCGAAGCTCCGCCCTGGCGTTATACCGTGGCTGCTGTCGCTGGTAATGAGACCAGATAGTGTATAGAATTTTCCAAAATACCGTAGCACTTCGGAGCCAAATCGGTAAGTTCCAACATCCGTACCTAAGCAAAGCATGTTGGCGTTGTGCAGTCATACTTAGCGTATAAATCCGGATAAGTTCGAAATTCGTCGGACATTGCAGTGTGCATACGCACTTTACCGAAATGATAAAGGAGCAGTCAAGAAGCATACATCTGCCCGAGAGATACCCACCTGGGTATGTCATTGGCCGTGGCGGGGCCGAGGCCTAACGCATGCGCGAGCGCTACAATGTGCGCATAAGGGTGGATGGCCGGCTGCGTCGTGTGACCGTGAGCGGCGCACAGCCTGGGTTGAATGCGACCATGAACGAGCTCATGGAGTCGTTTGAAGCGTTCGTGATCAAGAATATGACTCCGCCCATGCGTTTCCACGCGGCTATCAACGCACGTGATTACGACTGGCGCTTTACTCCTGTGTCGCCCGATAAGGAGAGCGACGATGTTGATTTGATCAAGTACGATCACGTGCTTCAGGGCGTTAACGAGAGCTACTCGACGCACGGGAGCACTGCTGAGGGCAACGCCACGGAAGCGTGGTTTGACTCCATCGAAGCCAACAATCCGCGCTCCATGGCGGCCTTTTACAGCCCGATGCGCCGATGCGGACAGCTGAGCGAGCTGCTTCGGTCTTCTCCAGCCAGATCTATCGATGCGGGACCTCTCGTGGCCTGACCTTCAGCTGTATCGCCATCGAGAAGCGTTCCGATCCAGCTGGTCGAACGTCATTGATCGGCAGACGTGCCACGAGTCGCTTCAGTCGTTGATCGAGGCCCTTGAAGACCGCATTCGTGTGGAAGCATTGCCATTCACCTACGTCATGAAGTTGCTGGTCCGCAACGAGCACCACTACTATGAGAACAGCATGACGTATCACCTGATCGATGGCCAGTGGCAGTTCAAGCGCGGCCATCTACGCCATACCAAGGCGTTTGCGGACATCACGAACGAACAGGATGTGTCGTTGCGCGTGCGTGTGCGCGCCAAACCTTCGTCAACAGCCAATAGCAGATTGGTCGCTGTAGCCAAGAAGTATGTGGTCTTCAACACACCACCGTCCGATGTTTCACCTGACGCCTGTGCATTCGGGTCAACCGTCTCCTTGAGTCCCGATACGCCAGTGGACCTCATAATCCGATTCTCCTTCGTCATAGCCAAGACTCACGTTGCGTACGAGGGGCTGCGCTTTTCCTTCGGGTATGCTGATCTTGGCCGAACAAAGGTTCGTTTGGCATGCCACTCGATCGTCTGTGATCCAACGACATCGTGCGACACAGAAGCGATTACGCTGGTAGAGCGCATGCTAAACCTTTTGCAGCAGCCACGGATGAAGCAATTGGAAGTCAGTCAAGATGACTTCGAGCTGGACGTAGGCAACGAGCCAAAGGACGATTGGGAGGAGTGGGCTTGAAATGGTGTTTTCACTCTCAGTTGTGTTCAGTTTTAGCATCATAATCTGGAATAAATACTCGCGTATGTTCTTATCCACCTCACACAAGAGCAAGAGGAAAGTAAAGCGACCATTAAATAGGGACCGACAGCCAGCTTTCTAAATCCAGGGCACTGAGTCTCTTGGAGAAGGATTTGCTCAAGTTGTGAGCGCGGAAGGTGTTCCTTTGCTGATGAAGTGAGTGACAAACTGGCATGAAACGGGAATTGTATTCTCGAGAAACGCAGCTAGTACCATATGTTCAAGACTGACGTTTCTGAAAGCTTCAGTGATATCGAATTGATATTGTACGGCTTCAGCCCGGTGATTCCATGTTAACATGATGGATGAACTACTTTAATGCTGGAATGCTAGCGAAAGGAGTCTCGATATTCAATCTGCTCTGAGTGGGCGGATGTTTCACAAGCCACTCCAGAAGTGCAAAATGCAAAATGTTCGGCTGCGCTCTCCAGCATTGCGCCGACGAATTGTGTGCGGCATGTCGATACCGTGCATTTGGTCGTCTGTTCAGGACCAGCGGTGAATAGAAACTCGACTGTTTTCATGCCGTTTTATCTTGGCATACTCCCTCATTTGACATTCCACTTCATTTGCGCGCCATCACATTTCCATGTGTACTTCACCAGTGCAAGTCATCACCTCATTTCACTGCGGATGATTACTGGAAATGGCACATCGAAGTAGTTATCAGGCTAATTTCGCGTACAGTCACTTTGCGACTCTGGTCTGCTAGAAATCTTCCGTTGAACAGCGCTCCAATTGATTTGCAGGCAACCACTTTAGCTCATCCATGCGATCGTGCTCGACAGTGCTACGGAGATACATTGGTACGTTCACAGTAGCATGTGCGTCTTCATGCGCAATCGACCATTTGATAGTGATTCCTGGAGGATGATGTTCATGGACCACATAGCGCATGGTAGAGAGCGGGAAATAACAACTACGCTCAAGCCAATGACGCTATGTGCTTCAGCATTATTCACTCCTTGTTTTTATCACTGCTCGTGACACCAAAGAAAAAACGGTCATTCGTGCGCTCTCAATCAGATATTTGGATATCCATTGACTTCCAGGCAATAGGATCTGATCCACCATGCCAGCACTGTCATGTTCCCGCAATCAATCGCACTAGAGACCGCGTTTTCTAAACGCTTGATTCGGAAAAGCCGGCTCATCTCCTGCCATTCATTATGGGCAAGATGATGCAGCACGTCGACACGACCACAGCGTCCATTCATTGAGAAACAAACCGATCCGAGTGAAAATGCAGACAGGCCTTGGACGAAGCCAGGATCGCGTTTTGCATGCTTTTGACAATGAATGAAGCTCGTAGGATCCATCCACGCTGCTTCGCTGATCTCTGCTTCCAAACTAAAGTACTTCGATACGGGTTAAGTGTCAGAGCGCTTGAAAGGTGTCCAATCGAGGCGAGCTGGACCTGAGCAGTGCAGGTCTGTCCCTTCAACCAAGTTGCTGAGTGTTCATGTGTACCAAGCTGGATTTCCACAGCGAGCCCTCGATCGCGATATCTGAGTTGCCTTGAGATTGTTCTGGATCCTATCGTGAAAAAGCCAGCGGACATGTGCCTGGCTGCCGCTGGAGGGTATTCCCGGCGCGCGCAATCTTGCGATCCTCAGCGGACCGCCATGCAAGCGTTGGACTGAAGGGTGATGGGCTCAAAGGGATAGCATCGAAGAAGACCTCGGATAGACTCAATCCTTGGTGCCCATTCTGCGTTTCCCTCACAGCCCAACTCGAGAATGGCGGACTCCCGAACTGATGCTGACCTTGTTGAGTCGATGAATGCTCTCAATGTAGAGCCGAATATCCCCGACGACCCGAATCCGATCATTGCCTTTTGCCATGGCAGCGTGACTGGGAACGGCACTGCGAATTGCAATGGAGGGATCGCCTCCTACTTCCCAGAGGAAGAAGATCAACCCATCGTGGCTGAAGAAGTGAGCAGAGAAGACGACGATCCGGTTGTGACCAATGTGCGAGCGCAGTACTTGGCGGCCCAGCTAGCGATCGATTTCGCGAACGATAATGACCCAGACGTGACGCGGGAGCTCTCTATCTACACCAACGACAAGGTCCTCGTTGACAGCATGACGGAATGGATCTACAAATGGCAACGCAACGGCTGGAGAACTTCACAGAGGACACCGGTGGAAAACCGAGACATCCTGGAGCTACTCTTCGCGGAAGTCAGAAGACGAGATATCAACTGGATCCACGTCACCAAGAAAAATCGACATGAACAAACTCTTTTGGACATGGCGATTGATGCCTCGCGTGGGGCATCGAGCTTGGTTGCACCGTGATTCCCATAAACTTCAGTCATAATCAATTTGCTGACAAAACCTACAGTCCGCGCAAAAGTGTGTGCAGGGTGATACATTAAACTAATTTTGATCTAAACAGCCTCCGATTGCGCTAAAAGCGACGTAAAAGAGTCCCAAAAGCGTGGGTTTTCTGCTGGTGCAATTTGTTTCGAATTGGAATCGAGCAAGAGGATCGAGCAAAATCGTGATTTTGAGGTGTGACAAAAGTCTGTGCACATCAAGATTAGAACACGTAATTTAGATTTTGGCGCATAATTTGAGAGGTTTAGCGGCTGAACCTTCTTCCTTTGTACACGAGCACATTATGCGGGTCTAAACTTGTAATTCAGAGTCGTTTTAAGCTTTTTCATCGTCACTGGAGGTTGATTTTGTTGCCCAATCAAGCTTGATTTTCCACATTCGCCCACTTTTGGGAGCATTTTGGGTTTATCATCCTTGTCATAGGCACATGAACTCATTATATATTAGTGTATCGTCATCTTAAAGCAATTCTGCTTCTTATCGGTAGCAGTGCTTAATCAGGGGGCGGTTCTATAGATGACAATCGAGTCTCGCACATATTGCCCGAGCTAAATGTCCTGGTCAGTCCCAATAACGCCCAAGCAAAAAATAACGCCACATACACTATCGCCGTATCATGGGCTTTCCAGTTGTACCGTCTGAACTCCTTAGAACGTTCTAGAAAACTAAACAACACGCTCTAACCTTGATGTGCACAGACTTTTGTCACGCCCCAAAATCACGATTTTGCTCGATCCTCTTGCTCGATTTCAACTCGAAACAAATTGCACCAGCAGAAAACCCACGCTTTAGGGACTCTTTTACGTCGCTTTTAGCGCAATCGGAGGCTGTTTAGATCAAAATTAGTCTAATGTATCACCCTGCACACACTTTTGGTGCGGACTGTAACCGATACGTATATCATGTTATTAACCTCCACCAAAGAGCGCTCTATTGAGCGAGGCGGGAAGAAGCAGCAAGCAGGCAGAATGGTCGCCGAGGCGAAGGACGAGGTGACGGAGGACCCGGTGAGCGAGCTGCAGCAGCATCTGCAGCTGGAGGCCGTGGATGGCCGCTATCTGACCAAGCAGGAGATGCTCCTGGTGGAGATGTACCAGTCCTTCTCGGTGGACCAGCACTCGGGCAAGGCCACGTCCTTGGCCGGCAGCGGTGTCTCCAGTGGCATTGCGGCGGGCTCGGGCAACGGCACAGCCTCCGGAGGGGACTCATCGCTCGGCCATTCAGCCAGCAGCACGCCCAGTGGCATGTCTCCTGGTCTTAACGGCATCTTGGGCACTACGAAGCTCATGAGCTCGTCCAGCGGCGGCGCAAGCAGCGGCGCCAAGTCGGCGCTCGGCTCCGTCACGACGCCCAAGCGCCAGCTGCCGTCGGACCGCGAGCGCGTCCAGAACTTCCTAGCGCAGCGTCATTCCACGCCCAGCAGCAGCACGGCGTCCAGCGGCGCAGCAGCCAGCGGTTCGGGCCCCAAGCCGGCCATGTCCGCCATGGACCGCGCCAAGCTGCTCATGGCCAAGAAGACCGTGATCAGCAAGCCCGCGGGCGCCTCGAGCACGACTGTGAAGCGCATCAACCCGCTGGCCGATATCCTAAAGGGCGGCTCTGGTAGCGTCGTGGGCGGCGTCCAGAGCGTGAAGCGGCCCCGAACGACCAAGAGCGACAAGCCCGGCGAGATCAAGATCAATGGGGGACGCAGCTCCATCCAGGTAATACGAACGACAAGGAATCTGTGTGAATTAGTAGCGGCCTCTCATTAACAGCGTCTCTATGCAACAGCTTCCGCTGGAAAGCTTCCTTCGTAGTGAGGACTGGGACTCAGCCACCGACTCGCCCTTGGACATCGTGCTGCCGGAAGTCGCGTTCGCCACCAACAACACGCTGATCATCCACGCGACCATGCCCGCGCGCTCGTCCCGTTGCTGCTTCAACGTGAGCACGCAGTCCAGCATGCTCAGCGAGGCGCCGTACCCGGGCACCGTGCTGTACCACTTCAATCCGCGGCGTCAGCGCGGCGGCCATATCATCCAGAACAGCAACATCGACGGCCGCTGGGGTTGCTCCCAGCCACTGCCGCGCTGCCCCATCACGTTCGGCGAGCCGTTCACGCTGCGGATCACGGTCGTGGACAGCGGCTTCCTGGTGTACCTCGAGGAGATCTTCCAGGACGAGTTCAAGCACCGCGTGCCGATCCGCGAGGGCGAGAACCTCGTGCTCACGGTGCCCACGCGCGACGAGAACGGCAACCCCGAGGGCGTGATTGTGCACAGCGTCTGGTGGGGCCACGCCGAGGTGCCGGCCAACATGGACCACCACAACCGACGCGGTGGTCCAGGCTTCGGCAGCGGGTACCACGGCCGTGGCGGTGGCGGAGGAGCGCGCAGCTACGACGGAGATCGCGATAACCGAGGCGGCGGCGGTGGGTACCGCGGAGGAAATGGCGGCGGCGGTGGTGGCGGCAGCCGCTTCCAGTCCAATCCGCATCCGTTCGAAGTCTACGTGGGCAATCTGCCCACGGGCACGTCGCGGGAAGAGTTGTCGTTCCTGTTCCAGTATTTGGGCTACGAGACCGTGCGCATCACGGCGCGGGGCTTTGGCTTCGTGACGCTGCGCAGCTCCGAGGACATGCACCGAGCCGTGGAAGACCTGGATGGCAAGGACTTCAACGGCATGAAGCTCCGCGTGTCGTGCGCACTGCCGCCCAAGTGATTGACGGCCGATGGATGTGTGAAGCCTACTAGCGCCAATTTCAGAAGGATAATTCATATCAAATTTATATATGTTCACTTGTCAGACCGCAAGGCTTCGTTACATCCCATAATATCAAAACAAGGTGTAGACTTGAAAATTTAACGAATAGCGGATGTTCTCGTATACCTTGTTTTGGACATTAAGCCACTAAATGTCCCTGGTCTTGACAATATCAATAACATAACGTATAAACGCCCGTACCCGTACCTGCCGGGTCTGGAAGTTCGGACAGTTGCCAGAAACACTCTCGAGCAGCATGAAGACGAGGAGCTCTCTCTGGAGCTCGGCTCTGTGGCTCTGTCTGTGGCTCTGCATGGTCAGCGGCCGGGGCTCGGACCGCCAGATGACGGAGCTCCAGGTGGGCTTGCTAGAGCGCGATCTGGAGACGGCCATGCAGCAGACGCTGGAGGAGCGCCGCGCTCTGGAGCAGCGCATGGAGACGTCCAAGCAATTGATTGAAGGTCTGATGGCGGACGAGCGAGAGGAGATGCGGCTGCTGGTGGACGAGACGCGACTGCAACTACGCGCCTCGCGCGACGTGCTGCGATCGGAGATGGCCAGCGTGCGCAGCGATATCCACCGCCTGATCCTCTCGGCGCAACAGAACGTCTCACAGGCGATGCAGCGTCGACGCAGCAAGCAGCAGGATCTCCAGCGCAAGACCATGGAGATGGAGGAGAGACGCGAAGCGATGCACAAGTTGCTGCTGGAAGACCAAGCAGCCATGAAAGAGGAGGAGATCTCAGTAGAGTCGATCCAGGACGAGACCAGGAAGGAGAGAGACGTGGACATGGAGCCTGTTGAAGTGGATTACGATGCGACGCTGTATCCGAATACGACACCAGTGTCTGCGTATCCGGCTGTGCCACTGCTGCCTCCAAATGACCAGCTTCCAGTCCATCGCGACGGCTCTTCGACCTTCTGGCTCGCTGTGCTGTCGGCGTTTACTGTCTTGGGTGGCTCCGTTGCGGCCACGATCGCACTGGCGCGCCACTGCAAGGACCAGCGCCGTCGCGCCAGGCGCTACAACAAGGGCATCATGTACTCTGGTTACCCCAAGACGCGCGCGCGTCAACGGATCGTGAACGGCCACCCGGTCGAAACGCGTCAGCGCCGTGTCCTGTCGGTGGAGACGACGCCGCTGGACGAGGAGGAAACGTGATGGCTGGATGGATATTTATGCGATGGCGAAGTGAACGCAAGCAAGCAAGCGCAGACGATGGGCAGTCTCCTGGCGCAACCTAAGAGCTTTATAATGAATGAATGAACGTCGGAGGTTCCCATGGAAGAGCAACATGGGGGCAAGGCTCCGGAGGCATGAGGGCTGTTGATCACACGTAGAAGTAGATACTGCTCGCTCTTTATCTGACGTTTACATCAGGACGACGGACTCGCAAGTCTTAGACGTTGAGCTTGAGCAGTTGCAGCAGCTGGGGATTTCTCCAGTCCTTGGCCGGGTCTTCTAAGTGCGCTTCAAAGTCCACGAGCTGCTCCTGCGCGTTCTGGGTCAAGGCCGAGGTCACGAGCTTGGCGGGGGCGGCGCCGGCGGCGGCCTCCTCGATGCGCAGGCGGTTGTCGACGCGCACCCAGCCACGCTTGACGTCCTTCAGCAGCAGCTACACAGACAGATCAATGCAATTGTCAGAGCCTTGTGGCCTTGGTGGTGGCTCATGCGCCAATAGACAGACGGCGTACCTGCAAGGCCGGCTTAGCCTCGCTCTGGAGCTGCTGGTTCTCCACCAGCAGCACGCAGGCGCGCGAGCAGTTGGCCTCGATCTTGTCGGCCAGGCGCTCGCCGGTGTAGCTCAGCGACGACAGCGACTCGGTCGCGAATGGGCTGGCGTAATAGTAGCCCACGATCTTCTTCTTCTCGCGCTGGCACCAGGTGTCCACCATGGCGCACGCCACCTCCACGAGCGGCGCCAGCGGCGACTCGTGGTGGAACAGCGGCACGGCATCCGTGACGGCGAAGCCCTGGCCCTGGTCCTCGCCCACCAGCAGGCCGCTCACGGCGTCCGCTGGGTGCTTGGCGGCGTGCAGCAGCAGCTTCACATACGCCTCGGGGGCCACGCGGTAGTCGCCCATGCTGCTGATGATTATGACGGCGACGCTCCCCCCTGGTCCGGTCGGTCCTCAGTCGGGCAACCTTCGTGCAACATTGTTCGCCTCAAGGGTCTTGTATTGGGGCAGCAAAACGGATTTGAAGAGCTCATTTCACACGCCAAGCAGACGCAAGAAATGGCGGCCATGGCGAGGCCGCGGATGAGCTTTCTGAAGCTCAAGACCTCGATCCACGAGCAGCTGCGCATCGAAGAAGCGCTCTTCCGCGTGGATAAGACCCGCAACTGGTTCGTGTACAACGAGGAGAAGACGCCCGTGACCATTGTCATGGGCATCTCGGGCAAGCCCGAGAACCTGCTGCATCTGGACGCCGTCAAGCGGTAGATTTCCACTATGATTGCGTGTCTATGCCCAATGCATTATAGCTGACGGCTGTATACTTGCAGAGATGCGATCCCAGTGCTCAAGCGCTTCAGTGGCGGTGGCACTGTCATCGTGGACAAGAACACGGTGTTCACGACCTTCATCTGCAATGTGGTGCGTACGGCTGAACCATTGCTCTATCGCTTCTCCCCAAGGCGCCATAGTCATCACACAGATCTATGTCTATCCCATCACGTAGGCCTCGTTCCCGCATGTGGCGCCGTATCCGCGTGAGATCATGGCCTGGTCCAGCACGTTCTTCAGTCCGTTCTTCGGTCGCGTGGCGCGTGACACTGCGGTAGGACAATCCCATGGCTCCACACTTACCCATAGAGCTCATGATGGGACCCCTTGACACGCAGACCTTTGCGCTGCGGGAGGACGACTACGTATTTGACGACCGAAAGTTTGGCGGCAACGCGCAGAGCATCTCCAAGGACCGGTGGCTGCACCACACGTCCTTCCTCTGGGACTTTGACCCGCGCAACATGGAGTACCTCACCAACCCGGCGCGGCAGCCGGCTTACCGGGGCAAGCGTACGCATCTCGACTTCCTCTGCCCGCTCAAGGACGTGGTCAAGCAGGAAGCCGCCAGTCGCGAGCTGTTCGCCCAGCAGCTGGAGGCCGAGCTGGCTGACAAGTTCGAGCTGGAGCACGTGACGATGGACGACGTCGCGCCGTTCCTGGAGCAAGAGCACCGCAAGTCCACGCGCTTCCTAGAGCTTTAGACAACAACTACACACTTAACGCAGCATAGAAGAAGAAAGGCACTAGAGCTATTGAATAGAGACGACCTTTCGACTGCGCTTCCTTGCTTGCGGCTCACTCATTCGGGCAGCTCTGCAAAGCCCTTGCGACTGTGACGCCGCAGGCACTTGGTGCCGCAGTAGATGAACTGGAACTTGGTGAAGTACTCGCCTTCAATGGGCTCGAACGCGTTCTTGCAGATGCTGCAGATGAGATAGTGCTTGGGGATCGGCGCGGCCTCGGGCGCCACGTACCACGCGAGCAGTCGGCGTGGGTTGTGTTGGGTCATTTGCGTCCAGTGGGTTTCCGTCACGCCTGGATGATGACGCAGCAACTGTTGCTTGAACCGCTGGAAGAGATGCAGGTACCCGCCGCCTCCGTATCGTCGGTATTGGACCCGCTGCTGGATGTTCACGGACAGCAGGATCTGCTCCACTAAGCCGAACTTGGTGATCAACTGGTCGATGCATTGGGCAATCGTTCGGTCTCTCGGTGGCTCTGACTCGTTGGGGCTGTCGATCACAGACAGACACGGGTTGATGAGCATTCGGTCGCTCACGCTTGAGAGCCCGACCATATCAAACAGCATTGTGACGCCCATGGAGCCCAGCGAGACCAGGAAGTTGGCTGTGAGGCTGTTGCTATTTGTCTGTGGCGTACCGTTCGTCATGGTTTCGCACCAGCGGTCGGCATGACAGACCACGATCTTTCGGCTCTCGACACCGTGGACCACAAGCGCTCGGACCCAATTCTGAATCAGCTGCTGAAGACTGATAGCGGTGCTGGCAGAAGATTGAGTGGAGCTGGGCTCGAACGTGATGGACAGATACACGGGCGCGTGGGTTCTCGATTGAGCCTAGACCAGGTCCAGGTGAGTGAACCATCAGCAGGAAACAGCACCAGCAGCACTTACCAACGCAATGCCGTGAGCCAGGACCGCTTCTTCAGGGTTTAAATCCGCCCGATCGCTGTGGATCTGCTGGTAAATGGCGCCTGCGCCACTGGTGCTTGGAGAGGGAGGAACGACTGCTGCGCTTCCACTGCTGGCCTGTCGTCCAAAGTGGAGCTCATGCTCCAGGATCTTGGCAATCCGTTCGCTTTGCTCGGCTGGTGGGAGGTACCCAGGGATGCTTGCTCTTTGCTCTGTTTCCAGCGTTGCGACTGTGACAACATGGAGATCCAAGCGCTGAGCCAAGGCCTGGCGCTGGGTGTCAAAGACGTCTCGGCCTTCGATCGGCAGTGTCGTATCCACGATTAGAGGTCGTCCAGTGGTCACAGAGCTTGACACCAATGGCTCTAACTCCCGAGCGGCTTCGTCTGGCTTGTCGAATCTCAAGTTGCGCCCTTCGCAGGCGTACGGAGCCACACGGAGCTCCTGCAGCTCGTGCATGTGGATCGAGCTGTCGAACGTCCCGCTGTTCCCCTCGTTGTACAGCGCTGGCGTCTTCGCATCCGCTGCAGCGGCAGCGCTGGGCTCACAACGTACAGCGTCAGCGATGCGGTGTAGCAGATGCTCATGCGGCAGCACGTGCGCCACGTTCTCGACCGGCACCGGCCCGCGCACCGTCATGATCAGCATCTTGTCGGTCGAATCCGCCAATTGGGCCGCATTTCACCCAAAACCGCAACAATGGGTTTTTCTTTTTACAACTATAGCGATGAATAACCCAAGTGCAATGTGCAACGATCACGACAAGTTCGTCATTTTTAGACTGGATTGAAGTCCCAGCCCACGTGATGAGCTTCCTTCAGAGACGGCATGGAGCCGTCGCACCAGTTCAGCCACTGGTACTGAATCACACCGATCGACTCGGCTGCGTGACGAAAGCGCAGCTCCTGGGCGCCGTTTTCAACTGGCTGCTGTGTCTACTGCTGCTGTTCCTGCTGCTCTCGCAGTTCCTGACGATCGTGCTGAGTGAGTCCGTGCACGAGAATGACTTTTTCTTCGGACACGACCCCCAGCTCGGCCCGTTCCCGATATCTGGGTCCAATGACGAGCCCTACAGTGACCGCGTGCTGGTCTGTCGGCGACGAGGAAGGCGATTTGAAGTGCTTTCAGTGAACGAGGCGCTCAGTGATCCTGCTACGATTGTCGAAGACACAACTGGAACAAGTGGAAACGGCTACCGTGTGGTCAAGCGCACAGGTATGGCTCTCAGTGACGACACCAGACGCGTGTTTGTCAATACATGCTCCAGAATCAATGCCACGCTGGACCGGATTTTCTCCGTCTGCCATGATCTCGGCTACCTGAACGTCACGCGTGACAGTCTGCGCATCGTGGACAATCTACACAGCTCCACGCTGTTTCGTATTCCAAAGACGCTTCCGGTACTTGTGATGCCGTTCTGGGACAATGAGGCGTCTGCACGGTACGTCATCCCTGGATGGGACGGTCACGCGTGCATGTTTCGCCTGGGAGGATCGTACGAGCAATCCACAGCAGCGAATTCGTATCTCATCGCAGTGAATCGCACTGTTCGAGAGACCAAAACGGTCGAATGGCTCGGTCGTCCTGGAGGAATCTGGAAGAATGGCTGGTACGAAGACCTGCAGGGCATGCGATGGTACTCGGATGTTATGAGCACAAACCCTTTGAACGCCGACGGGTTCGCGGGTCGGCAGTTCGACATGATCGGGATGCGGGAGCTGGACTGTGCCCAGAAGGAGTCCGAGTGCGCATTCTCGGCGGTTAATGACAATTGGGGAAGCCTGACGTTAATGTCGGAAGTAGCTTGGATCGACTCGGTTGCGATCTCAAATGGGAATCGCTATGGCATTTTCCTGGTAAAAGCGCGTGGATTCGATCTTGTCTCGTGCGTTTACAACTTCGCCAGCTTCAGTTCGGATCTGTCGTTTGCTTTGCTACTCTTCCAGTGGATGCTGAGCATGATCGCAGTCCAAAGAGGGTTCTTCAAACGCGTTTCTTGCTGGCAAAACACCGATATCGGCTGCATCGCCAACTCGTACAGCTATGGAATGCTCATTATCATGACGCTACCGCGTGCGAAGATGATGGTTGCTGCCTTTTTGACTGTCGGCTGTGAGTTTGAAGGCAGCCAACGGGCTCTATCCGACGCTTGGTTTGTGATCTATCCAGCCATTGTGAACATTGTGCTGGTTCACAGCAGCCTCGTGAATGTTGTAGCAAGGATGTTCCGTCGACGAATGGCCAGCTGGTACATTCCGGTGGCCATCATGATCTTGAGTCTGATCCATTGGCTACGAGCTCAAATCTTTGCATCAAAATGGTTGGGCTTCGATGACCGCCTTTCGACGCTTGTATCCCCAGAAGAGTTTGATGCCATGTCGTTGTTTGACTTGTTCGATCCCAGCACAGGCCTTCGCCTGAATGGGAATTTCAAAGCCCTGTTCGTGCTGAAGCTGTTCGTGCTCGCTCTGAACGCACTGCCGCTTGCGTTGTCTCAAAACATGTCCGTTGACATCAAGCAATCGCAATCCCATGTGTCGTGTGCGTGTGAAAAGAGCCTGTGCATTCGGGCGTGCAATGTCGGTGGGTTTGGTCGCTCTGCGTTGTATGAAATGAACACAGCACCTGCTGCGGACATGCTGATCTCGTACGAACTGGTTCGTCTGGGCTACATCGTGGTTGGAAACACATACGTCATGACCTGGGAGAGCTGGATGCTATTAACGGTCGTATCGGTCTGGAGCAGAGTGAGATCTTGGAAAAACTCGCGACTGATGGTCTTTGAATTAATTACCAATGATGACCAATCGTTTAGCATCAGTACGCATCCGCAGCTGATCAATCTGAGCGATCCAAGGCTTCGCTGTCTCAAATGGTGGGACATTGATTCGCGATCGTTGCGTTGAAGCTTAGAATGAAGTCGAATCGTACCATTTCAAGCCGTCTTTGCCATATTGTCCGGTCCAATGTCGGTACATTTTATCACGGAGGTGACATCGATCGCAGCTATCCATATCATTAGCTGCTGCTCGCAAAGATCTTGCCTCTGCTTCGTCCATAGGGCAAGATTACCATGTAAATCGATGCTCGCGCTCGCTTTTTACTCACAGAAATCAAGTTTATCGTGTTTGCCGATCTGTACGTAGGAGAAACTCTGAAGTCATGCAGCAAACGGATCACATCTTTCCTGGCTGTGAATCGCTTTTACGTACCTGTCTCCGCAGCAGGATGAAGGTGGATTTGCACAGACATCTTCCCTGAGGAAAGTCAGAACGCAAGCACGAATGCAGATTAGGCATATAGTCCAAAAGTCCGTGTCTCTGCTCGACATTTGGCAGTACGTCTTCGAATTTTGCTCATCCTTGCTTCGCCAGTTTGAGCTTCAGAAGCCTCTTCGTTTTCAATTTGTATCTCTAGAATCGGATCGGACAAGACTGTCTGTCGTACATGCTTCTGGCTTGTGTCGGCTTAAGTACACGAGCCCATTGGCTTGATTCGTAAGACCCAGAATGGAACACAAGACACAAACTCAATTGAGAAACGTACATCCATTGGAACATTCATACGAGTTTATCAGCACTCGCAGCTGCAGGGGAACAACATACACACACACCAGAGTCTTCTCTCTCGGTCTACTCATTTGAGTCGAGGAGTCGTGCGCAGGGGTCAAAATCGCGCTT
>JAADVF010000710.1:0-14970 GCA_023334555.1 Elongisporangium undulatum | reverse complement strand
GGTTGAGCTGGCGGAGGCGCAGGCGCGGTTGCCGCTGGGGCACCACACCTGGACCGGTCTCGAGGGTTGGAAACACCTCTCCACCGTTTCGCCAGGCCAGTTCTTCCATGTCGTCGCCGGCTTGCATGTCTTCTGCTTGTGCACCTGTGCCGGTGCCGAGGTTGTCATGGTCGTGGACAAGGGCCAGGCCACTTTCTCGTAACGCCTGGGCAGTGTTGACACCACCTTGGACGCCTGTATGGTAAAAGTGGCGGATTTTCAGTCAATCACGGGATTTAGACGTCGGCCGGTTTGAAAGTCCGTGTGGTTCAGGATTGGCCCGGTCAATGCCCTAGGACCGGTCTAGGTCGAGGCGGTCTGATCTGTGACGCCGCGGTTGAGTGACATATCATGTACCGGTATACCGGTGCTGTATCGGTGCTGCACCGGTATTCATTAAAAGGCGATACTTCACCGGGAGCGTACCGGTTCATACTGGCTCAGTACAAAGACGGAGCAGGGTACGAAAAGGCGCTGGATCTCGAGAGATCTTTCAAGGAATCCGAGCAGCCGATGGGTATACGAAGAAGCGACTGCTACAAGGGGCGCGCGGGGGAGTTTCATGAAGCTATATGGAGCTTTGTATTGGCAAGCAAAAGGATATATAGGAAGGTTTAATTGGTTATATATTATCGATTTGCGCACTTCTGCACAAGTGTCCTTTGTCGTCGAGAGCGAAGTGGCCGCTGGCCTTTGCGATAGCTCACCCCCAAGACCCGTACCTGGAACGTAACGCACGTTAAACGGATCAAGGCTAGGTCGGTCGAGTTCATTCTCCCGCCTCATTTCAAGGCAAGGCGCGCTTGGTGACCGGATTCACCAGCGCAACAGCTCTTTGTGAGCTTCAAGGCGTCCACGGAAGACAGATTCTTCGTCCGTGCGCGCTTGTGGGCTGGGATTTACGACCCCGGCCGAAGCCGGTGATGCGTGACTTCGCTCAGCTTGGCCAGAATACGGTTGCACAGCTCGCGCAGCACCGGGTTCGAGCACGCGTAGGCACCACGCACCTGCTCGATGACGAGTGTGCTGTCACCCTCGACGAGCAGGTAAGTTGCGCTGTGGTGAACCGCACCGCACAGGCCGTTGAGCAGCGCCGTGTACTCGGCCCTGTTGTTGGTGCAGTATGGGTCCACCAGGTAGTGGGCGCTGGTCCAACTGATGGTGCCGCCTGGACCCGGGTTGCGCCAGCAGGTGCCGTCGAAGTGCAGGGTCCAGGGCTCCGGTGGCTTCTCAGGGGCTGGAGCCGGAGCAAAGGCCGTGGCTGGTGTCGCCGACGGTCCATCAGGCCGCTCCGTGCCTGCAGTACGCTGGCGCTCCACACTGGTGGCCCTGAAGGCCGTGGCCGACGCAGCCGTAGTCATCATGGGGCGCTTGGTCGGCTGCTAGGCCGTCTTGGTCTTGGGGGTGGGGTCTTGGTCTTCGTCTTGGTCGTCTTGGTCTCCCCGGCCTTGGTCTCGCCTTGCTTGGCCTTGGTCGGTCCTGTCGTGGTTTTCCTGGGCGTCTTCACGGCCGGCGTGGTGCGCCTGGTGGCTATGGTGGGCTTGGCCGCAGTGTGCCTGCGGCCAGCAATGCCAGCGGCACCCGTCGTGGCCCGTGAGAGTGCATTTTGGGGCGTGCTGGTCTTCTTCTGGCGCGTAGCAGCGCCAGACGTTGTGGTCTTGGGCCGCTGGGGTGGCCGCGGGGGTTGGTTGGGCGCGGTCAAGCTGCTGGATGCATCATTAGCATTCATAGGCAGCCGAACCTGCCGCTGGATGCGCTGGCCAAACTTGGTCTTCTTCTGCTTGGTCTTCTTGGGCTTGGGCGCTCTAGGCTTGGGGGTGGCCGCGTCCGACGGCCGGAGATCCGGCCGTGGGGGCACTCCTGGTGGCGTGGCAGAAGCCGTTGTCGAGCCAGAAGTTACCTTTTCATTTGTTTGAGCGCCCCCAATTCTGGCCTCTGACGTGGCCTGGGGGGGCGCCATTGTCGCTTCCGGCATCAGCCGAAGCGACGCAGTCCATCATGGGGTCCACTCGATTAGTGGCCCTTGGGCTATGTGCATGTTGCTGCCCTAGTGTCGCTTCATGCACATGCGCACTGCAATGGCCTCAATACAGGTCCCTGCATGTGCGCATGGTGCCACTACGTTGGCGGCCTCGGTAGCACAATCGAAAGGCTTAAGGTCTGCAGCCGCCGTCTGGTCCGATGCAAGCCTCGGACACTCCGGCAAGTCGCGGTCGCGACGGTGGTCTTGATGGTCCAGGCGGCGACGCTTGGTGCCGCGGTGGTGGTTTGCTGTACTCGGGCTCGGGGGGAGCCGTCACGCAGCGCGAGGGAGGACTCGGTGGTGGTGGTGGTTAATCCGGCCGAGCTGCTGCTTGACGCTGCTGGCTCGGCCGGATGAACCGGACGTGTGTTGCTGGTCATAATGGCGGCCACAACAGCATGAACTACACGCGCATCGTAGCGCGGATGCGCGTGGCGAATGATGGCGGTGGTGTACGCCGACAGGTTGCAGTGAACTGTCAGTGAACATCACCCAACGGTGTCGCAGGTCCCGGTGTCGACGGAGGGCTGCCACGAGGGGCTACTGGTACGCGCACAATGCGCAGCGATATGGAGCGATAGAGTGGATCGGAGAAGGGTGAATCAAGGAGGGTAAATGGGAAAGGGATGGATCGGAGAGGGGTGGATGGGAAAGCAGTGGGTGGATGCGAGAAGGGTGGATCGGAGAGGGGTGGATCGGAGAACATAGGGTGGATTGGAACGGGGTAGATGGGAGAATGATAGCGATAGCGTACGTGGGGTCAGAAAGCGTAGGGTGGATGGGAGAACGGGGGGGTGATTTGGAGAACATAGGGTGGATGGGAAAGGGGTGGATCGAAGAACATAGCGTGGATCGGAGAAGGGTAGATCAGAGAGGGATGGATCAGAGAGGGATGGATCGGAGAGAGGTGGACAAAACTTCACACTTATGGCAGCGAAGGTGTCGCGAGGTTCAGAGGCTTGCCGCTTTTCAAGACACCACTAACAGTGAACTCCGCGGTAAGCTTCACCAAACACGTGGGGCGGTGTGTTAAGAGCTGATGAAGTTGGCAACAACACAAGAACAACACGGCGAGCTGCTGCAATTTTTGTCAGTGAGCGCATCGAGGCTCCGCTCACTGCTGCTCAACGTTAAGCACTGGCAGCTCAAGCCATGTCGTTTGATCAAGCCAGACGAAATCAAGAAGTCAAAGTAAAAGTCATCGATACCGTTAACGACGTCCATGACCTCCAAAATCGACTCGAGCTAGTGGGAGCCAGTTCGACATGCACAGAAGGAGTAAAAGAAGAATGCATTCGAGTTGCAGGTGCCGCAATGGAAGTCACGATCAGCGAGCGACTGCACGGGATAGTGAACGAAGCTGTCTTGAATTAAGTGCCACACTCCCAAGGACATGCAGTGTCTCGATACACTATGCAGCAAATTCAACTTGATGCTGAAAGGGTCGTGAATGACGCTATGTTGCGTCTTGAGAAGAATTTACAAGAAATGAGTGCGGCCTTCGACAAGAACACAAATGCTGAAGCTGCTCGTCATCAACTATCATTTGCCAAGGTGACCCAAGATACAATCTCCTATAAGATTACGGATGCGGAGACTCGATTGGAAACAAGTTGCAAAGCGCATGCTGAAAATAAAAGAAGCCAATGAATCCACCACGAAGCGGCAAGATGAAGCCACCAAACGGTTTGACAAGGATCTTCATCTGACTAAAGCTGCTGTGACCGATGGTATGCAAAACTTGAGCAGGAGATTAGACGCACTTGAGACCAACACGCTTCGCCGATCTGATGTCTTACCAAGCATACTTGTCTAAGTAAAAGCTGTGCTGCCAGTGGGACAACCGCCAATTGGTACATCTTCGAAGTGCATGCCTTCAACACCTGATGCTGCGCGTGAAAGTACGACTCGCCAGGCGCTTGATCGACTGGTCATCGATGCATTTGCCAATCTTATAGAATTGATTGACCATCATATATGCAAACATGAGCAGTCCTCATCGCGCACTCTAGCCAGCAAACGACCCCAAGCGAAAAGAGAAAATAAAGAAGAAGAAAGCTGTCCAAACCGCCGACCGAAAATATGTGGCGGCAATAGAGCCAAGTACATTGAAATTGTTGTTGTCCAAAAGCAGAAAATCATTGCACATCGCGCTGAGGTGGCTGCCCGTCGATTCGACTCTCATTAGTCTTATTTTCTCTAAACTAAATGACATTTTAAGCCCATCTGTTGGGTAGCATTAAATTCGATTATGATATATTAGGCAGCGTTTCACTTCAGCATATGAACACAAGGCCGTGGAGGAATGCAATCTTTGGATCGGCACAAAGATTGGCTTCTTAAATACCATGTTGTTGCACACAATCAAGGCGACAAACGGACAGAGCGAAAGTAAGAGCATATGACTCACCAGCAGCTTGACTTAACAGGGCTTGTTACATAACAATCCCATGGTCTGTAACGAAACCCGGTACCACGTACCGTCGACCTCTTCTAGTGTGGCACACACTAAACATAGGTTCATTGTCCTATTTACAGTACATCGGCGCTAAATTAGAGACTTCATCCCCATTATTGGATAATTGGTTTGATGCCTCTGGCTTATAGCCAATCAGAGACGATCATCAGAACGGTTGGCTCCTGCACCGTCTGCTTAGATTTACATAAGGTCTTTAGGATTTAGACACGTTCTTAACTTAAATACCGACACTCCAGTTTTCTCCTTCTTAAAGGCCTTCCCTTTAATACCGCATAATCTGTACATTGTACAGAACTGCTGTTGGTGTACGTTTCCTCAAACGCGCATACCCAGTGTATGCTAGTAACGGCTATCCCGTTACACTTGATCACCAGCTACACCGCGACCTCGCCGTGCGCGCACCTTTTTTTTTAGTTGGTCAGACTTCGCTTGCTCACAATATCGCCACGCTGCGTGAACCCAGCGCTGAGATCTACATCACGTTGAGTGCATCCAGTGTCTCTGGATATAGGTCCCAGCATCACCATCAACCAATATTCAAAATATAGTATTGTATTTTGTCGTCTTGTTGGACGCGTGCATGTGCATCTTGAGGTACGGATTTCATTTATTCAGCGCATATTTCTGACTTGTGACACGACATCCAAAAGATGAAGCAGCGAACTTTATACCAAGTTAAGAGAACCTAATACTAAGTTCAGTATTATAAACTTCGGCGAACTTAACGAACTTGGCCATGTGACTCTGCCTGCGTCTGCTTCTAATCATGGTCGTGCTGGCCATGGTAGAGAACACCAACAATTCGGTGTCGGTGTAGTGCCTGCTCAAACGTCACGAGGAGCGAATCTGCCTGGGTTTGCTTCTAATCATGGGTGTGCCGGTGTCAGTGATGCGATCCACCACTCGATGAGGAAGAAGTCGAACTGGAGTCTTCGAAAACGACTTGCAAAGCGGAAAGCGCGTTGTGATAAAATCGACCACTTTGCCACCCGGTTAAGTAAAATCTTCCGGAGGGTAATAGACGTCTGGTGTGCACCACATCAAGTTACCTCCGCGTTACCTCCAAGTTAGTGTTTACCACATCAGCACTTTCGAGACACATTCCTTCGGATGTCGCATGATTGTATCCGGACTCGGCCAGTATCCAGCTGCCTCGCAGTGTTTCTCAACACTCGAATCAACTTGATGCAGGTTTTATTAAACTTTGCAGGTCCCTGGCCGGTACGAATGATCGCTTTTCTCCCAGATCTTTAGGTTCATTGGTGTCCTTCTCTACACTTAAAGATAATAATTCAGTGTGTGTTTTACCATTAAACCCAGACGCCCTCGCCTGCTGATCAAGCGCAAACAACTTCAAGCCCAAGACCCTTCGGTAAGTTGGTGGGAACGAGTTCTGACCGGCAGGTATAGCGGGTTGAGTGGCCACGCTCCGATATGCATTTGGTTTGAGTATGAAAGGTGTAAAGTTTGTGTATATCTGCATTCAGTCTGAACGACGTGTGTTGCTATGCTGTATTGGATGTTACGCTTTGGATCTCTCCTCGAGATCTTTATATATGTGAATGAATATACACACGTATAGGGCCATGTGCATAAGCCATGACTTTCCAATGAGGTGCTATCGAAAGAGAGTTCTCAGGGGCAAGATTACGCTGGAAGGTTTGAAGGAATATTGATTTACACTCGACAAGAGGCATTTGCCTGTCAAAGTCTATGAGACATATTTGCATATCTCTCCTTATGAGAAAGGAGGTACTCGTTCCCTGGAAGAGTGTGAATATGCGTGGCCGAGATATTTATCGCTGCCGTCAACCATTGCGTTAGATACTGAAGTACAAGCTGCATTTTATAGCAAACGACCCAAATTGCCGAACGCACCTCAATACAGACAACTAGTACGATAGTGGAAGACGCGCCACTCATGGATTTAGACGGCCATGTTACCCAACTCATGGTACCAGCTAGCGATGACGGTGCGGGGCAATCAACAGTCCCAAGGACAAGATCATCGTCTCAACTTGAGCTATTACAGGCCTATGAACATATTTCATCTCCTCCAACGCTACCAACGCAGTCAATACGTCACAGCACGGAGAGGATAGGATTTGTATACGAATTATAGACTACGACCTACAAAGCAAGCAGTGCAAGGTCCAATGGGAACGTGAAGACAGTGGTCTTTGTAACCTTACGCTGATTCTCGTGTCGACGTCGCGAGCTTGGTCGCTGATGGATTTGGCCATCAATGCGGAATCGTCATTTTGTGGAAGACGAAAAATCCAAGAAAGCTACCGTTATCTGCCTATCGAAGGTCTGCACGCCTTGGAAAAAAGCGTAAGTCTATCGAGGCAGATGGTAAAGGGCTTCGCATGTTTCGAGCGCTTCAAAATGCAGTCGCTGTTCAAGGTCCACCTGAGGCAGTTTCTGAGGCTCTATTGGATGCATATATACAGGATACAAGTAATGAACATGAAAAAAATCAAGAAAGGGAATATAATGAAGGATGAGGCACTGACCAGTGATGTTGTTTGCATTCGTTAGTTACTTGAGACGCTGTGGCAGTTCGCTGTTACAGCGAGCGTTCGCGAGCAATCGTTTGATGGCCCGTGCGATCTATGGCACGACGTCTTTATCGAACTTTGTACTGGAGGATGGTTTGTACCTTGTCGCATCACACGACGTTAACCCAAAAGGTGATGTCGGCCATGCGTTCGTATTAGATGGGGATGGAGCCATAAGAGTTGCACTTAACGATATGTGTGTTTCCAACATCGTGCTTGTATACCAGACGCTGGAGCTTGATCAGTTAGTTTGGGTGGGTGATATTGCATTTATCAGAAAAGGTGAATTTATATCCTAAATTTATTAATTTGTTCCAAATTATATGTTATATATGAACAGTGTGGCTCTGGCGCACCTTAAGTAGATTCCAGTTTTATTGGCACGTTTTATGTACAAGGCACTAACAATATGAATTGGGCAGTGGAAGTGCTGCTCAGGCGTCGGCGGATCCATTAGCAGCTTAAAAATATCAAGCTCTATGCAGAAAACTAAATGTTGTTAATTAATTCATCAGGCTTGGTCTCCTCTTCTTCTCTCCCTTGCTCATCAAGTTCGTCTTCATCGTCGACATCGTATTATTCGTCAATCAGTGCATCAACGTCTTCAATGTTGCCAACAGGCCTAAGAGCAAATGTCATGCTGTTGGGAACGTGCGATTTCAGCTCGTTCGGGGGGATCTGGTCACTCTGAGAGATATTCTCGTAGTCTCAGTTCCTGTTGAGGAACGAACACATCTCAATTTTCGCACTTTACAAGCAACTGCGCGCCGCTGACGCTGCAGTCTCTTTCGATTTGTCTATTTTGATTTGCGCCGACGAAGCGGGAATAGCAAATAGAACTTTGGCCACCTTTGACAGAATGCGGTAGCTACCTTAGGCTTCCATTCGCTTCCACAAAGCCAACACAGTCTCCTTCTCAAAGCTTGATCACAGCAGCTGCGCTGGATCTTCCATCCATCGACTCAGCTCGTCATCGATGAGTTGGCTTAGCCGCACCACGGCAAGAACCGGCGGTCTTGCTGGTGCGAATGTGTCGGCTAGCTCTTCCGAAAAGGACTCATTTAACGGTGGCTCAACGACTTGTTCTTCAACAAAAGATACGTCTTGGTCTTCACGCACATTACTAGAGTCACCGACAGCGGCCATCAAATCACGAAGCTTGCGCACGATCTTGTCCTCAACAGCTTTAACATTGGCCATGACATCGCGCATTGAAATTAGCTGGCCGTCTCGCGTCTTTGTCGGGTCGTTTTCATGGTACAGACACGTACAACTCGGTTCAAGGATAGGCCAGGAGACTTGTACGTCGGTATCCGTTGATTCAGTTGTAGAGAGCCATGAGAATCCCAACCTGGTTCGGCTTTTCAGCCTGACACCATCGCTTGAATATCCTTCAGCACGGACAATATTTGAGCCATGTCGTCGTGTCTTCCTGCCAAAGAAAAGCAGGGGGTGCATTGCGTTGTTGTCGAGCTAGATCAGCGCGCGTCTTGTACCTGAGCTCAAGTGAGGCCATTTATCCAGAATACGCCTTATCAACGCGGTCAGACTCAGAAAACGCGCTGCCGAAAAGTTGAGCAAACATGTGGTAGACGTCTGCGTAAACCAGGAGCACAGAGAGCTGAAAAGATCGCCCGTTTTCTCCACTGTTCTTACTTGGTATACGGTCTTGTTTACAGTAGTGATTAGTGCCGACATTTCCGGGTTTGATGACGAAGCCGCGTCGCCGTTCATTCCGCAAGCAGCCTTCATTGCTGCATGAAGCATGTGCGCGGTACACCACTCCCACTCAAACTTAAAGCAACTAATCATCATGCTTTTCATATTACTGCCTGCGTCGCTTGTTGAACCGATGAAATCGCGCGTACGCAGACCAAAATCCTAAAGTAGCTTGAGAGTCCATGCCTGAAAAGGTTACTGATTGCCGATTGACCGGTCACCGTACGATGGCGTAAACCCCCGAGTACCGAGTAGTACGGATCGCATTCTACAGCTCGAGTCCAATAGATACACTCGAAGACCTAGAAACTTCGCGCTTGTAGTTTTGCAGGTCCACAAGTCAGCCATCATCAAAAAGTCGGAGCATTGCATGCGATTTTCTGCCAGATACTGCATCATCTCTCTCCTGGCTGACGAATACAGCTCGACAATCGAGTGAGAGACGAGACGTCGATCGATGGGCGTTGCATTGACTGAAGCACGCACTGCTCTTCTTTCAACTTAGGTTTTTCTATTCAACGCTGACGATCGGGAGATTGTTGTTCACGATGCGCAACGTCTACAAGAATAAGTTGAACCGTTATGGATTGTTGATGCACACAGAGCTTGACTGGAGTTGTAAAATCTCCACATCTCGCTTGCGCTTGTCCTTTTGACTGGTGTCCATGCGTGGCGAAGTTATCTGGTGCATCGCTTTGAGGTGCTCGGCAGCTCTGGACGTGCGTCCGGAAGACAACATGCAGATGGTTCGCGTGCTTCGACAGTGGTCATCCGCTAAGCATGTCCAAGCCATGCCTGGCTTCTCCTCTTTGATGAAGGTAACGCGCACACTCCAATCAAAGATGAACGAGATCTCCGAAGCGAGGCGTGGCTTGAGCTCAAATCCTGCGATTGGGACGAAGGATTGAAGCGCTAACTGCACCGCTGCAGGTGCTGCACTCATTGTATAGGGTGTTTGGGTCGTCGTGAGTCGCGATGGGGGTACTTGACAATTTGCTTTGTGCTCAGTCACCAATGCTAGTAAATAAACCACGAAAATTTTGTGCGAATGTAAGATTGTGGAGAAAGTTTCGCTCGTGGAAGCTTGCAAACAGCCAATCAGAATCAAGAGCGACGAGCTTAAGGAGCTGCCCAGGCTGACGCGATCGTTCCTGCGAGCAATTTTTGGTGAGCAGTCGCAACCGCTTGCGGTTCTCGTTCATTTTATGGCAGGAGTGCCTAAAACAATAAACCCTTGCTCGCTGCCTATTTTTTTTCTGTGACAAGCAAAGGTTTTACGGTGAAACCCGTCCCGTCACCAAAGTCTTGCATACCCTGCATGTAAGCTAAGTTTTGAACAAATGATACATACATTATACTGGTAGTGCTCCTGACAAGGAGTACGGGAAGCTTTCACGGGATTAATGGTTTTTGCTGTGTGGTCGTACGCTAAAAAGTAGGTATCGAGCTCATACAAATTTTAGTATATGTCGGCTGATAATGTGGCTTAAATATATTAAATTGAAAGGTTTATGAAAACATGTAGTGTGACCTGTTTATAGGCGATAGAAACGAAAAGGTAATGTAAGGAAAGAATGGGCCAGGGTTGGATTCAAATAGGAAAAATGTATGTGTCAGCGGGCGTTGCTTTCGCTTAAGTACGAATGGAATGCCTCTTAGGTTCGGCTGATAGCGCGATATGGTTTAATGAGTCTTTCGTCCTTTGAACACATGTGTAGATGCCAACCATTGTGATGTAGACAGAGCGAATTGTGCAGAGTTTGGTAGAAAGTATACGTTTATTTAGCGATGCTCGTATATCATAAAACCGTTTTGATTATCGTCTATCGTGCATGCCCTTGGTATGCTACGCCGTGAGGCATGGATCGGATGGGCGTGCTTCGATGGGATTGATACGAAATGTGAGTGGGTGGGGTGAGAATGCCGAATACCGGGTGCCTAGGTTCATGAGCCGACGGGCACGCGATAAAACGACAACTGAGGAGGTGAGAGCAAAAGAGATATGTGGAGGTAGCAAAATTCTCGGAACGTGTATTCTCCTTGGGACGAGTTTGTTTTCAATCGTCTTTCCGAGAATTTGGGTTGATGGGGCACAATAGTGGTGTGACCTCAATCAGTAGATATTATGATGTGGTTAACTGCAGTCGAGTAATTGACCACGTCATATTTCCCGGAATTGTCTCTGATTACCGTTGCGTATGGGGAATATACTGTGTTCAACTGCTGCCTGCAAATGGCCACATCGTATATCCCGTAAATGCGTGAGGCCCCTGGTGCCTGTTGATTCGGTCCCTCCACTCCCCAGTTTCAGATTTTTGCGGCCCTATCACCGTCCAGAGAGGAGCGACCCGTTGTTTCCGGGCACCGGGATAAGGAGTACTCCAGTACTAGAGACGCAGCAGATATGTGGAACGTGCCAGCGTCGCTCCTTGAACACGTGGTGGCCTGGACCTACCGGTATGATCGCATCTCGGGCGTTGACTTCGCTGCCGACACCGCAGTTCCTTACCAGATCGATCGTCTGATCCGCAGACCGACCACAGGAAACAACACGAGACCGCAGCTAGGACTCAGAGAGTCTACTGCGCCATGCAGATGGTCATGGCTCCGTGCCTCGACAATCTGCATGGCGCACATCTGCCAATCGAATACAGTGAATATTTCTTCCTGGCTCTGCGACGTTACCTTGCGATGCGTGATCTCCAGCGTCAGAACACTGCGGCTCGAATGTTACAATGCCTGCCGGTAGCAGTGGTTTGCCTTGAGTCGTTGCAGTCGAATACTATAGGCAGCAACTCACGCAGCAATGGGTGGCACGGCGACGGCGGGACGCCAGTCGTGGGCCCGTCGACCACATTGCTGTTCGCCTAGCCTCCAACAGTGCGTATGCTGGTATAGGTAGTCCCGACAATTGCGAGATGTTCACGAACTTGATGGGGCGTCTCAGCGCCTGTAAGCTGGCCAACCTGGCTCTGTTGGACGGCGAATGCTTTAGCCACCATTATAAGTGCTGTATTCTGATTGTGTTGGACACCAAGATGACAGGGACTGTGCTCGGTGGCAGCAACTACACTCGCGTCATCGCCTAGGGCGCCATCGTAGTGGTGTCGCCGGCTTTATCACGTTAGGTCGCTCGTACATTGGCACGTCCGAATTGACTGAGCGCTTTTACATCAACTGGCCTCTGCATACACCGCCCGGATATCTGGGATGATATCTAGGGTTCCAGCGGCTATATCGACTTCCCTTTTATTTTGGCTTAGTCGGTTTGAAGGTCAAGTTCTGTCTGGATTAAGCTCTTGATATTTGCCTTTGCACCCCATTTCAATTGAAGTGGTAGCCAAAGACATCTTTGATTGCTTTGTACTGCTTTTGTTAGGATTGAGCTTGTCATTTAGTTGTTCCCTTCAGAGTTTGGAGGAGTTCGGATGGTCTAGCCGGTTTATTCAACCGCAATAAGCCTTTTTTGGCTTTAGCGAGTTCCTTCAAGTAGAAAGGCGCAGTCGCACGGTTACTGTGCAGCTGAGCCAACAGAAGCGAGTCCGTCGTGCTTGCCAGCCGAAGGCCCTCGGTATAACATTGCTTGGCCTTCTAAAAACCGAGATCCGAGTTCATCAGGTACTCAATCATCACGTTGGGGTCCTCAAAACGAAATGAAGTTACTGCAAAGACGGCGTCCGAGACCTGTGCCGCCCTCGTTTGTGAGCTCTTAGCTGCTGTGATCTCGGTTTTGCCGGAGCTGTGCTCGCTGGGTCGGGTTTTTGTGACGCGTTTGCGTCCTATGGGCTTGAATTGCGGATGTGCTTCAATACACCAGTGGATGACTACTCACGATAGTTTGACGATCACGGCAGTACCTGGTATCGATGCGCATGCTTCGACAGTTATGGTATCTGTCGACACAGCAGGTGAGCTGCCAGCTACAACGGATTGTACACAAGCCCGTATTCGATCCGAGCAAGAAGGATCACGTGATTCGCCAACCTCGGCTTTGAATTCGGTGCCCGCGTCTGTTGGGACTGAATATATTGTGCAGAAACTTAGTTCGCATCTACAATCTGACTGGACCCTGTGGGCACGAGTTATGGCACGTGGGTCAATCAAATCGTGGAAAAACTGGAATGGAACGGGGAAGTATCTAGAGCTTCACCTCGTCGATGTGGGTGGTGATCAGATAAGGGCTACTTTGTTCAATCAAAGCGTTGACAAGTTCGATCGATGAAGGCGATGAAGGCCGGTGGTGTTCATTCTGTTCATTCATTTCTGGTGGCAAAATCAAATTTGCGAACAAATCGTTTGTCGCCGCTGCTTGCCCTTATGAAATCACACTGGATGACAAGGCTGTCATTTGCGAATTGTCGAGTGATCAAGTTGCGGAGACGGCGCCCAAGATTCAGTTCAGTTGCATCTCGAATTTAACTGCCTCGCTCTCTGAATCGAAAGTATAGATTGTCGGCATCATCATGGATGTAGGATCAATTAAACATATCAAGTCATCCAAGGGAAAGAGCCTCGTGAAGCGCAAAATCATGGTGTGTGACGATTCAAAGATGAAGATCGTTTGCACTATATGGGGGCAATATGCCCAAGAGCGTGTCACTATGTTCGAAGGTCAATCTATTTTGATTGAAAATGGGATTCTCAGTGACTACAACGCTTATCGGTCGATAACTGTTGGTATGGGGACCCCATTTTTGACGAATCCATCGCTTCGACGAACTCGTGAACTCATTGCATGGTACAACAACGTCAAGAATGAGATTGGATTTGATCGTGTTCGTACTCCGGAGTGATAATCCGCTCGCTTGAGTCAACGAGTCCAATACTGGATGGATTTGCTGCGTTCGTGCCTCGTGCATGAACACTACATACGTACATTTATTAAACGCGTGTCGATTCATTCGCACTTGTTCGTTGTCACTTACATGCGTATGATAACAATTGAGGACATACGGTGGTGGAGGCATGCATTGGATATGTTCACGTGTTACCGCGATGCGGCCATTGGGACTCCATCGTTGTCATCACCTGTCGATTGGGTGTGCATGACATAGATGATTGGCTGGTCATTCATCTGACTGACGCCCGTGCGTGTGCAACACTTGATGGTTGCCTTAACGGCGACCATTGTTACAAGCAAATATCACAGAATATTCTTCTGGTCACATTAATCGTGGTCGATAGCCATCATTGTGCCGAACAAGAACGCGTATCCCCCTGTTTATTAGTATAGTATTCCCGTCAGTTCGGAAACTGCACCGTGAGTCCAAAATGGAATTAATGGTGTCAATTCGAGTCGTCTGCCACCGGTGGATTATTGGATATGATTTTGATGCCTTACCTCTCCTGATCGATGTTTTTATGGATTCGACACCGAGTTTAACTCTGTTTGCTTGTATCAACCGCATTTGCTCAGTTATGCAGCGAAACACCCAAACCCTCAAATTATGGACTGGGTCCTTTTTCGAACTGATTTCGTGGGGCGTGCCAATCGGCACAATGCAGTAAATTGATTAGCAGCGCCGCCGCTGCGAGGGTGTGGTGCGGCGGAGACCCCATAAGTATCGGTGGTGTTGATCAATTGCTGGATATCATACGTTTTGCCATTGAATGAGCAAGTCGACTCTCAATTTTGGTGTATCTCTCGAAGGCATCAGATTTCCATCTACCAAAGAGCTTTACCCCCAGACTGTCGACCCCAGCGTTGAAGAGTGCTGTTGCACCTCCGCTCCGCAGAGAGTGCGAACCTTATTTGATTGGATTCTCGCCGAGATCAGCTGCAGCTCGCTTAATCGCTGCTGCGATGCTTTTCACTTGGAGATTTTGATCGCGAGTCACCTTGCACAGCAGCGAATTTGGGCTGAAACCAAGGGCTTCATGTTGTTGTACAAGGAACTGAAGAGCCGAACTGGGCATAGCCAATGCTTGCCTGATCTGCTTAGTCTCGGCGTTGTTCCTTGTATGAATTGGTCGGTCTTACTCCCGCGCAAGCAGATACGAACGGAACTGGCTTCATCGGCTGCATTTGTGACTTGGTCAATTGCGCTTAAAAATGTGATGTCGCTTCTTTGAATTGCGAACTTGTGTATTTTCTTTCCGATAGCCAGATATTCGGATCTTCTGAGTAAAAAGAAGAAGCCCATGACCGT
>JAADVF010000071.1:0-66826 GCA_023334555.1 Elongisporangium undulatum | reverse complement strand
GCGCTGCAGGACCGCGTGGGCATCGTGGCCGAGTACGAGAACTGCTGGTTCATCAAAGGCATGAAGTACGCGTCGGCCGACGGCGTCTACAGCTGCGGCTTCGTGATCGCCAACGAGCGGTTCCTGATCGCCACGGTCGATTTGGCCACGATCCTGCTCATGAAGGTGCTCCGCCTGCGGTTCCGGAACGTCCACGTGTTTGAAGTGACCGGCAGCACCGTGAACCAGACCGCGCAGCTCGTGTACCCAGACACGCTGAGCTGGACGGACCTGGCCAATCTCAACCTGAGCATCTTGTCGTTGCGAGAGATCCGAACTTCAGCTGAAACCTACAAACCCTTCTGATTGGCTGAAAACCGGCGTCGCTGTTTCGCGGCCCGAACTGCAAGCACTGAAACACTCCATTTTCGTATCTATGAGCAGCTCCATGGCGACCCCGTCGGCGCGATCGCTGCTGCCTGCGTGGCTCACGAGCGCAGCACAATCCCAATCCGGTGCTGCTGGCCACGGCCCAGAGGAGGCAGACACTGAGGAGGCGCCGGCGCCGTATGCGGTCGTGCCGTGGGACGACGGCTTCACGCCCTCGGGTTGCGACAACGCTCCGGGACGGATCGTGCGCGACCAGCCGCGCTCGACGGTCGGCGCGTTCGCGATCGTGAACGACGCCGTGAGCCCCGCCACGGCCGATGCGCTGTACGAGAGCGCCGTGCGCGCCAAGGTCTGGGGCGTGTACGTGCGCATGGACGAGCTGGAGAGCCAGCAGGGCCACACGCTGGACGCCGGGCTGTCGCCCGAGACGTTGGAACGCAAGGCGCTGGCCAAGCAGGCCATCCGTCAGTTCCTGCTGGCACAGACTGGGGATATCATCTCGAGCGAGGACTGGCGGAGGGCGCACGGCGTGGCGGTCTGGGTCATCGCGTCCGACTGCGAGGACGAGACCGAGTACCATCTGGACTACGCCGAGATGGTGCGCTACGAGACCAACGTTGTCTTCCCGCCCATCTACGGCGCCACGCTGCACGTGAGTCCGCTACTCAACGACGAGCGCTGCCAGCCACAGCCGCCTCAAGAGACAGCCGCGGGCGCGGCCATTGCGCGCTTCGACGGCGGCGGCTTCCACGTGAACACGCGCGGGCTGGCGCACTACCAGCAGTACGGCTACAAGACCCGGCTGGCCGGCAAGCTCTCGACCGACGCGCTGGAGGCCATCAGCACCAAGGAGCCCGGCTGGGAGCACGTGCCCTACCGCTACCGCCGCGGCATCGTGTGCGACGGCGAGTTCCCGCACTTTAGCGGCCGCGTGCGCTCGCTGCCGGCGGGTGTCAAGCGCGTGGTCGTGGGCTTCAACCTGTTCCCGCATGAGATCGGGCCGTTCGTGGAGAAGTTCCCCGAGCACAGCGATGCGTTCAACAAGTACGTCAAGCTGTCGCAGGCCGCGGCCAAGCAGCTGCGCCAGAGCCTGACGTCGACCGGCGGCGGCCAGGCCTGGAGCCTGGAGTCGCTGCGCGCCAACCCCAAGCAGGCCGCGTTCGTCAAGTGGCTGGCGCGCAAGGTGCGCGAGAAGCAGCAGCAGCAGGAGACGCCCGTGTGAGCCCACGATTAATACACATTGCTTCATTAATTGTGGCGGAAGAACTTGAGACTGACCCAGTTGGCGTAGCACGCGACCATCGTGATGGGGATGGTCAGCGGCACCAGGTAGCAGTAGTACGTGTCGCTCTCCATGGCGGACAGCAGGCCGGAGGGCTGCGGCGGCTGGACGTAGCCCAGCGCCTGGTCCAGCACGGGCAGCAGCTTGGACAGCAGCATCCAGTAGCTACAGACAGGACGGAAGGCGTGAGCGGCCGGCTGTGCAAGCAACAGCAGGGTAGGGACACCGAGCCAAGACGCACATGGAGGTGATGAAGAACAGACCGGAGCCCAGCACCAGCACGTAGCCCCAGACGTGGCTCGTGGACCCGGCGCGCTTGGCCTTGGGCTCCTCGGCTGACGTCGCCATGACCTTCAAGTGGGTATATTAGACATGGAAACTTTGGCTCGGGTATTTAGGAAACAATATCGTTTACATGCAATACCTTGATAAATTAATATACTGGTATACTTAATTAGCTTCGATGGATTGGCGCGTACCTGTGAAAACGCATAGATCGCGACCCCAAAGGGCGCTCTCATGATGCACCAGTCGGCGTTTCTCGCTCTACTGACGCCATGGACAACATCGCTGCTGCTGCTGTTAATGTTGCTGCGGCTGGCAGCGCAAGCGGAAGCGGATTGAGCGGCGACGTAGCGGAGATCATCCGCGAGATCGAGCGCGAGGTGGACGAGGCGCTACAGGAAGCGGCTGCGGAGCTCAATGCTTCGTCCATGGAGATCGACATTTGGATCGAGCAGGTCGACAGCAGCACTACCGCTGGCTCAGGCGGATGGATCTCAAGCAACGATACTAACGGCAGCGGCTCGGCCTTCGATGACATCATGGCGATCATCGCAGAGGACGAAGCTCGCATGGTTGCAGACGGCAGCAAGCTCAGCGGCGGAAGCGCGGATACAGACTTCCTCTCCTGGTTATGGGGGGACAACTGGAGTGCGAGCACTGTGGAAACGCCGCGACTTCGAGGCGTTGTGGCCTCGGAGGTTGTAGCGCCGGCAGCAGACTTTCAAGAGGCCGAGGCGCCAGCAGCCGACGAGTTCGATGCCGCGCCCTTCAGCGATAGGAACGTCATCTCCCCGTTCTACAATCCACGCTGGCGGCCTTCTTCGTTCGACCAGAGTGACCCAGTGCTGCCGACCGCGCCCATGATGCTGACTGCGCTCTCGTGCCTCACGCTGCTGCTGATGCTGGGCCTCTGGTCCCACGCCAGACGCTCCCAGCGCCGCATCGTCGAGCGCCATGCCGAGTGGGTCGCCAGCGTCGACGAAATGGACGCCGAACTGGCCTCGGATCGCCCCGCAGTCGCGAACCAGCGGCGGGCCTGGTAGACAAGCGGAAAATCTGTGACGTGTGCTAAGTTTTTTATATCCAATTTGTTTTTGTCCAATCCCATGCCTTGGTTAATCTGAAAGATGATCTATGATTGGCTAACATTAGTATTAATCCACTTGATTCGAATGAATGTGCCATTCTTAGCCGAGCTAAATCGAGGTGTCCGTCTGCCATGAGCTCCACCTTGGTGTCGCATTGAACGACTGTGCAGTCATGGGCAGCAAGCGTCGGGTATTCCCGCTGGACCCGCCTCCACCGTCGGCTCTCCTTGCCAGCGCGCATGGTCCTAGTCGGAGTCCGCCGCCGCGAACGCCGCTGCAGGGCTCGCGCCCTCAGCAGCACGATCTCAACGGCAATGCTGCTGGCAATGGAGGCGCCATGGACCGCTTGTTCGTGATGCGCGCCATGCGCCAAGAGAACCAGATGACCTCCGTAGCCTCCGGGTCTGCAGCATTCCCTGGGACTAGTGACGACATCTCGGCGGCGCAGAACCACAAGGACCGCAAGGCGGCCGAGGCCAAACGGCGCGAAGAGACCAGGCTCATGCAGCAAGAGGATTACACCGACAAACCGGAAGGGATCGAGCGGCTCCGGCGACAGGAAGAGCGATCACGGATGCAGGAAGAAGAGCTGCGTATGGCCAGATTGCTGGCCGCAGAACGAGCGCAGCTGCGCGAACTCAAACTGCTTGCGGAAAAGCAGGAGGAAGCGAGAATGCGCGAGTTCTTCATGGCCAAGCTGGCGCAGGAGCGAGCAGAGCAGGAGCGAATCGCAGTTGAGAAGGAAGCCGCGCGAAAGGCGGCGCTGGAGCTCAAGATGAAGGCGCTCAAGGAGGCGGCCGATGCGCAGGCTCGCGCAGAGTACGCCGCGAGACAGCGCGAGAAAGAGCAGCAGGAGCTGGAGGAGAAGGAGCAGCACGTGATGGCTGGGGAGACCGTATCTATGGAGCTGGAAGATGCGCTTGGTGCTGCGTTGCGTCAACAGTTCATGGCGGAGCTGGAGCGTAAGGCTCAGATCGTCGCAGAGGAAGCGCAATGGAAGGCGTTCGAGGCCCAAGAAGCGCTAAAACAGCAGGAGGCGACCGTGAAACGACGAGCAGCGCAAGCACAGCAGTATGAGTTGGATCGACAGCGACGCATTGAGATCCATCGCCTGCAGAAAGAACGCGCGGAAGCGGCCGAGCGGCAGCGACGCAAGAAGCTCGAGCCGTTGGAGGTCAGACCGACGCCCTCGCCGCAGCAAGAGCTCTTGGCAATAGACAAGATCATTGAGCCAGATCCAGAGAATCATACGTCGCTGGATCAAGCCGAGCCTCCAGCTGAGACGAGAGATGAGAAGAGCAACAAGGAGAGCGTTGAGGATGAGCCACTGAAGATAGCGGAGCGCATACAACCAGAACAAGAGAGTCCGACGGAGCCTGTGGATTCTGACAAAAGCACTGACGCAGTTCATCCAGACGAGGCCACAAGTGAAAATGAGATCGCTCCCAATGAGGTAGAGGAGACTGCAGCTTCCATTCAAGACCCTCCGAGTGATAGTGATGCTTCACCCGAGACGAGTGGAAGTGTCGATGAGCCACCAGCCAATGCTCCTACCCCAGTGCATTTATGCGAAAGCCCTCCAATGGATTTGACTTCAGCGGTGGCTGCTGGACTGGCGCCGTTTGCACAGCTACAAAGTGTCACGTCGGGTTCCCCGGCTATGGACGCGACGTTGCAAGCCGGTGATCTGCTTGTGCAGTTTGGAGGTATCACTCGCTCGACGCCGCAGTGTCTCCTGGCGATCGCTGATTGCGTCAAGCGCAACGTGAACCAAACGATAGAGCTCTCGGTCCTTCGCCCCTTAGATCCAGATGTTCCGCAGCTGCAGCTCTTTCGTCAGCATGCGATCAAGCTTGTGCCGCACAAGTGGACAGGAGGCAAAGGGCTTCTCGGCTGCAACTTGAGTGCATTCAAGCTGCCTGAAGACGCAGAGCAATCGAGTTCTGTTGCATCCGGTGAGCCCGATACAAGCCACCAACAACAGGGAGCTGACTCGAGCAACGAGACGCCGCCATCTTTGATGCTGGTGCTGCATGACGTGCAGCCAGAGTCGCTATCGGAGCTTGTAGGGATTCGCGATGGCGATCTTCTGATGGGTTGTGGACCCATCTTGCAAGGTGATCTCACTGTCGTCGTTGACTATCTGTGGCAGATGCGGTCTCAGCAGGAGATCCCACTCGACATCCAGCGGTGGCTGCCCGATGATCAGCAGTACGAGCATGTGAACGTGGTACTCCCAGTGTCCTCAGATCCGCTTGGCTGTGCTCTCACGACCTACGCTGAGTACTATGGCACTGCAGAGGCTTCGGCCTCGATGCAGGCGCAGTCCGCCTGTCTCGAGTGCTACTACACGACTCTGGCGACAGCGCTGCACGCGGCAGCACTGAATGGCCATGTTGCGTGTCTCGAGGCTCTGATGGCAGCGGCCGAGTGCCTGACGCAGGAAGGAGAAAGCAACGAGCTTGATTGGCGCGATGAAGATGGACGCACACCGCTCTTCTATGCGAGTTACGCCCAGCAGCGCGAATGCGTCGAGTTCCTGCTCAGCTGCATGAAGAAGCGCAAACAGGCGAACCAGCTCGACAACGAAGCTTCTGGCCAGGAGAGTGGCTGGAGCTCCGGCTGCGATCTCTACGGCGATACACCGCTACACGCAGCAGCTTCAAACGGCTCGCTGGAGATCTTGACACTGCTACTGCAGAGCGGGGAGTTCCACGCTAACCTGATGAACTACTCACAGGTCGCAAGCGCGCATCTGGCTGCCGATGTGGCCACGCTGCAGCTGCTGTGCGAGAGCTTCGCGGCCGATAGTCTGGCTGTCGACGCTGAAGGTCGAATGCCGTTGGCGTTCGCAGTGCTTCGCGGCGATATAGCGAGTGTCGACTACTTGTGTACTCGGCATCCGGACTTTTGCGACTATGCGGATGCGCAGGGCGACACGCCGCTGCATCTGGCTGCGTCCATTGGCCATGAGCCTAGCGCCCAAGTGCTGCTGCAGTATCTTCCGACCATCGCGCTGTTCATGCCCAACGCGAACGATCTCAACGCGCTGCAAGTGGCGCAGGCCAACGGATGGACGGCTCTGGCGGAGCTTCTGGACCGAGCCATGAACCGGGACAGCGCGTTTCCAGAGTGAGAGGAACAAGCAGAGCAGACGTTTCGCGCGCTGTGGAGACCAAGCCAGGCTGAAGAATTCAAGCAGCTATTCTTGGGCACCCGTGGGCAGACAGACGTCGTGTTGGATGCAGTGCCAAGCGGTTTGGCTCGTGGCCGTTTGCTGCTGATGGCTGGTGTCACTGGCAGACGAACGAGCCGAGGCAATGGCTCGGCCAAAGACAGCGACTTCCTCAAGACCATCTCGGTCGACTTCTCCGGGCTCGAAGCACGCTTCTACGATGTCTTTGAGCGGCTCGAGGCCATTGAGCGCCGTCTGGATACACCGCCTCAGCTGTCCAGTGCGCTCTCGGCCGCAGCGGCCGCGCTGGCAGCTCCGACGGACGATGTGCCTGTCAAGCGCACTGCGGCAACGCTATCGTCTGTCGAACAGGAGAGCGAAGCGGACGTCGTTGCCGGTGACGTGCTGCTGGGTCAAGCAAGCGAGACTGAGGAGAAGAATGCTGCGACAGCAAATCAGCGAAGCAGTGCGGATCCAGTGGAGCTTATGCAGCAGATCGAATCGCTCCGCGCTGCGCAATTGCGGATGAAGATCGACCACGAGCTCAAGCAGAACACGGTCCAGATGGACGTGGAGCACATGCACCAGGCGCTGGCGCTGCGTCCCACACAATCCGATTTGCAGGCCTTTCGCGCCGAGATCGATGTGCTAGTCACCGCGACGCTTAAAGGCGTGCAGGACCAGCAACAGGCTCTCACAAGCACGCTCACGCTGTCGCTTACGGAGCGCGAGCGAGCCGAGAACGCCTGGAAGGCCAGCTTCGAGGAGACCGTGAGCGCTCGGATCCAGGATGTCTGGTCCGGTATGCACGCTACCGCACGCAAGTTCCAGGAGAACATGCAGTTCCTGCAGGTGGAGCTGCTGAACCATGAACAGCGCGCGCAGGAGACGTCAAGCTTCGTGGACGACGTCAAGCGGCGCATGATGGTCATCGAGCGTGAGAACTCACAGCAGCAGAGCATCTTGCGCGACCAGACCAAAGACATGGAGCATCTCTTCGCCATGCTCAACGAGACCAGCGGCAAGCTCGCAGTGCAGGAAGCCACGCTCGAGACCCACGCGAACACGCAACAGGTCAAGCTGCATGCGATCGATCGAGCGCTGGGCTCGCAGAAGGATCTGCACGACCGGTTCGTGGCCGATACAGACCGCTCGCTGCAGGCCATGAGTGCGGACATTGGCGGCTGCTTCACGCAACTACATGCGCAGGCACACACGCTGCAGGTGCTGGATGCCGGCATGATCAAGCAGAGCGGCGAGATGAGCCGCATGAACGAGCAGGCCCAGAAGAATGACGTGCGCATCGGGTCGCTGGACTCTCGGCAGTCGCAGAGCGAGAAGAAGATTGGCACGCTGGCCATGGCGCTGCAGGAGCAGCAGCAGCAGACCCAGCTGCGCGTGCTTGAGCTGGAGAATGACCTGGACAAGGCCGCGCAGGAGCGGACCACGATGCGTCGATCGACCACCGAGCTGCAGTTTTCACTGCAGGAAGTGCAGCAGACGCTGCACGATGTGAGCAAGATGGCGTCGGCCACAGAGCTCTCGCTGGCGCGTGCAGCGGCCGAGATCCCCAAACTCCATGCGCACGTGAGCACCAGCGCCTCCAATATCGCCAAGCTGCGGCAGAGCGTTCGTGATCTCTCGGGGCTGGTCGAGTCCGAGAAGCTCGTAGCCCATGCGCTGAATGAGCGGTTTGAAGGTCACGTCGGCACCACGAGCACTAAGTTCCAGGAAGCAGGTGCTCGAAGCGAACGCATTGAGCAGAGCGTCGTGGATGCTGGCAATACGACCCAGCAGATCAAGCACTCGCTGGAAGAATCTCTGCGGCATCACGGCAATCTGATCCACCAGCTCAACACGATGGTCGACAGCATCGCGATCACCGAGTCGGCCGACGGCATGGAAGACAAGCTGGCCCGCTTCGCGCTGTCCTGCGCCGAGCTCTGTCTCAAGATGGAGCACTTTGGCGCCACGGCCAGCGACAGCACAAGCAGGCGTGAGACCCAGGAGAGCGTCAAGGCCGAGCTGGCGGTGCTGCTGACCAAGATCATCCGGTTCCTGGGCTCGGGCGTCTCGATTGACCAGAACAAGTACCTGCTGCTGGTCAGACGAGCGCAGTACGTGGATCCGGCCACGGGCTCGATCATCACGGAGCTGCCGCCGCAAGCTGTGCTCGAGGGGTTCCGCGTGCGCAAGGCCACGCTGTTCGCGTCCAAGACCCGGGAGTTCATGGACCAGCTCCAGCCGCTGGCGCTGAGCAACAAAAACGCCGTCGAGTACCGCGACCAGTTGATCCGCAGACTGCAGTTCGTGCTGGAGTTTGGGCTGGCGAACCTGTTCCCCAACGCTGGACGACCCAAGAATCCGCAGAGCAAGCGGCACGGCACCAATGGCACGTGCATTGCCTGCGATCGGCCCATTGACTACACTATCGACGACGAGTCGGCGCCTTCTGACGGAGAGAATGCCACGTGCCAGGGCCACCCAGAGCTGCATACTGAGCCCAGCAATGTCTCGTTTGCGGACCAGGCCGCAGCAGAGGAGCACCGACTGCGTCGACAGCAGATTATAGCCAGCAGTTCAGCGCCCAGTCCGTCATCAGCTTCAAACGTAGTTGTGTCCGTGTCTTCTGCAGCGACATCGCACCGCATTGACACCACGACGGCTGTACGACATCGAGCCGGGAACTCTGGGCTGCGGCCCAAGAGCGGCACCGACGCAGTGCACCACGCCCCCGGAACGGCCGAGTACATTTATCGGGGCGGATTCCGCCTGCCCAAGCCTGCCGCCACGCCTTCGTCCGTAGGCAAGCCCTTTGGGCTCATAGCTGTACACGGCGAGGCACTGACCAGTGCAGCAGCGGTGGCTCTGGCAGCCTCGGGAGAGAACGGCACGGAGCTGAACCAGTCGCAATCACAGCCAGCGATGCTAATGGACGACGCGTCGGCCAGTTGCCTGGAGCGCGTGGGGCTCATGAGCAGAAGCCAGAGCGGGCGCTTGGATCTCCCGTCGCCGCTCGTCCGGCCGCACACGGCGCCGCACCGCACTAAATCGCTGCCAAGGATCGAGACTGTGACGGTCGACGCGCCCACCACCGCCGTGATGCAGTAGACATACCAGCAGTAGCAATACAAATCGTCCATTAATGTCTGCCTACTCTGTCGCCAGCGCCAACGGCGTTCGCTCGAGCAGCTCCGTTGCTCTTTGCATGAGCTCTGCGTTTGGCTTTGCGTCCACATCCGCGTCTCGAAGCGACACGATCTCCTGGGTCAAGGCCAAGAGGCACTGGTCCATGCCGCTCTGCTGGGCCTCGGGCCAATCCTCAAAGCAGCCGCACGCACGCGCCGCGCTATAATAGTACACAGCAGCCAGCCATCAGATATATCCATCGAATGCAGCTCGGTAACGGTCAATGCGGGGCGAACCTGAGCGCTCCACGCAGCTTGCTGGGCGCGTAGCTCCTCGCGGCAGCCAGCGCGAAGCCCTGGTCGAAGCCTTCCTGCAGCGTGTCCTCCTTGCCGAACTCGATGCCTTCGCGGATGCCGGCGGTGCGCATGTTGCGCTCCAGCGCACTCAGCTCGCGCTCGCCCAGCGTGCACTCGCTGTCGCTGCCGCCATCATCGCCGAACGCGTCATCGAAGTAGCCATTCTCGCTCTCGGCCGCCATGGTGGGAGGCTGGGATTGATTTACGCCAATCAACGCTGGCGCTGGGTTTTGGGAATCACGGTACTGTCTTGTGGGTAGAATATTAACTTATGCAGGTCCTTTAAGTGAAAGAAGATCGGAGTATTCACATCAAGTCGCCCATGTTTCGATTTGCGCGGCTAGCAAAAAGCCAGCTTCATTAAAAGGAACAACATAAGCATCTGTATACGGTCGTGCCACATGAGCGCGTATGGCAGATGCATGCGATGGGAACACGAACAGTATATCTGCTCATGCAGCATGCACACAGTTGCCTTCGCATTGCGCTCTTCAACCCCTGCAAACCAGAGATGAAATGGAGTATGCTATGGGGTTATGCAGCATAGAAACGGTATTCGGACTATGGTCATCAAAATAGGATAGTTTCCCCACTTCACCTGCTGTTGTTGAATTGCGCTGTCTTTCGTATTTTCTCACCTAAAAGGCCCGACATTCAATCTTGAGCATCGAAAACGCCCACTGACGTGAGCGGACGAGTTGTTCGCATACTTTCAGCCCGCACATAAGCAAACTTTGACTGCCTATGATGACCACTGGTCAGAGGTTCCTTTGGCACCCAAAACCAGGCCAGAATGTTCCATAAAACTGAGGTATCCGCCTCTTTGTTTTTCTATATTCTCCAAACGAGTACTGCTTTAAGTTTACGAGCAACCGCCAGGTCCTGCATGCCTTCCAGCAGCCAGTCTCAAATCAGCGTCGTCTCAGTCGACACCTCACACAGCACGAGCCCATGCAGCTCCAGCGGCGGCGGCACCAGGCCACGCACCCCCCTGTAGCAGCAGCAAACGTCATGTCCGTTCAACGAGACCGACCGGCATCCCCGATGATCACAGCTCAATGTGACGAAAAAGAGGGCCTCCTGACGAACGAGTCTCATGCATCCCAAAGTGGCACTCGGGGAATTGTGACGACCGTAGCGCATTGGCAGCGGCCGCACCGATCAGCGGCTCTCATTGATCATTTTTCAATCCAGCGCCAACGAAACATTGCGAGTAATGTAGCGGCCGACGCATATCGACGGCAAACCATTGCACTGAAGCGCATGCGAATGCGCTCTTGTCGCTGTGAAGATTTGAGTATAGAGCTGAATCAGCTGCAACAGCGACGTCATGAACTGAGCGAGCAGGTGCACCTAGCTGTAAGACAAATCCAAGCCCTTGACCGCTTCTCCGAGCTGCTCGGATCAGCAACTCGTAGTAGGTGACTATTAAATACATACATATTGTAGTATATTTGCTATCTAATACAGAACATTTGAGCGTTAGTTTTCGGAGAATGGATCGTTCTGAATGAGGCTCAACGCACAACAAACATCACTGTTGGGTGCTGGGCTAGGTATACGAGAATGCAAAAACAATTGACACCAGTCTCATCTACAGAGTCAATGTTTGTGTTATGATTCACAATTGTTTGTAAAGCACATCCAGAGTCCAATCCTTGTGGATGGTTGGACGAGAGACTCTGCATCAATCTGCACTGCATTTTCACGTCTGAGCAGGGGGCTGATATAAGCAAAGTCAAATAAAGTTTGCACTTTTCTTGATCGCCACCAGTTTACAGAACGTCGAATTGCCAATGTGTATGTCACTAATTACTAGTAATTCATAATTCGTGCCTCTGGATGTCTTCACTATTTATCTTATTTCTCACTGCAAATAATAGCTCGGAATGGCTTTAAATCCTGATCAAATGCGAAGCAAGTTGAATGAGCCGTTGCTTGCAAATCCAGGCCGCTGAGCTGCTGCTGCCATGAGCCGAAACTATCACATGACAGTTGAAACGGGAAGGATATCTTCGTCTCAACTGACCCACGATCGATTTGGTATCTTTTGACGGTATTTTTATGAGATTGTGTGCGTGGTGCAACTGCCCAAACCGTTTCCGGATTCTCAGCGCATAGATATGCAGGCAGTTTTTCGATATTTTTGCCACCTTGTGCCTCATGACTATGTGGCCGCAAAACGCATCCTTCTCGCCCCAAGAGTGAACGCCCCGGTCGCCACTCTCCAAGATCTCTCATTGACGCCACCTCTGCCTCACAAACGGATATTCGATGCACTTCCCTCTCCGTCGTGGTGCTGCGGTCGTCAGCATGCGAACAAGCGCTACAAGCAACAGTCACCATTCCGCACAAGATCGCTTGCAAGAAGCGCCTTCAACTCCAACCCGCCTGCACGCACTCGAACGGATCGATCGAGGTCGAAGAGCCCGACCGGCCGAGCGATCTACAGCTGCAGAAGGCTTGCGCCAGGTTGCTCGTATGCCACCAAGTAGCAGTCGTCAGAGCTGCGAGAGTCTCATGAAGGAGCTGACAAAGCTACAGCGCGTTCGTCGTCACCTGCAAGAGCAAGTAGAGATGAAGAAGCAGCAGATCCAAGCGTTAGACCGATTCGTTGAGCTGTTGGGACAGCACTCGCATAAGAAGCCTCTCGACTCTTCGGATCGTGTTTTAGCCTAAAATTATGTAACATCGTTGCTATAAATATTTATACTGCACCATTAACGTCTCTTCGAGATCTCATTCTTCAGACCAACTGCCATCACGACCAGGTTGTTTTGGGTTTCACGTCCGAAACGCACTGTACCCCATCAGAAAAGGAGATGATTAACTTCCCCAGGCTCTAATAATTACAATAAAACAGTGCTGATTGTTCAAAGCAGAACGCGAGTCCCATAAACACGGGGGGGAGCTCAAACCTCGACGAACAGTGTGGAATTCCGATGGAGGTCGGAGCTTCAAGCTTATTAACTTGATTCAGTACATTGTCATTTGCTCACTTGAGTGTCGGCGTGCTCGTCATCGTGGCTCGCCACTGCGCTGGCGCGGCTCTGCTGGTCGACATGCTGAACGAATCGATTCAGCACCTGTGTGTGCTGCAGAGCATAGTCGATCTCGTCTTGAAGCTGCCGTCGTTTCTGCCGCAACTGCAGCAATTCTTCCATCAAGTCTTCCGTGCTATGGCGGCGCGCCAGCACGCGCTTGAGCCCAGCCGCTTGGTGTCGATACAAGTCGATCAGACGTTCCGTCGCAGCGACTAGCATCGCAGGGTTCTGATAGAGCTGCAATGCGTAGGACCGCCCTGCTCGCCTCCCATTGCTGCGGGTTCGTGTTGGAGCTCTTGAGGTTGATCGAGGAACCATAAGTCGTTGGGTCGTTAACTCTAGTGACGGATCCAGTTGTCCCGAGTGCGGCGCTGTTGGTTCATTTGACGCTGAAGCTGCAGTTCCAGGGCGTCTGCTGTCTGCAGGAGCTACCAGCGCGGCACCGCGCGCTCGCCGAAGTCGGAGCTGCATACCAGCAGCAGCAGCCTCGCGGGACCTGAATTGCGACACTGGCTCCAGCCGTGAGACGAGTAGCCCAAGCGTTAAATAACGCCATAGGGGGCCGCGTTTGGTACGTGGGGATACGCCTTTGGGGGAAGTTAGGGACAGCGAACGTTCTATCCCACATGCCTTTCGCCGTCCCGCACGCCCAGCTGTTCTGGCGTGGGTTACAATACGTTCGGTGCGGTGCTGGACACTTGTGGGAGAATTACCGCTTTGATGTTGCCACAAGATCGCAATCACAAGCAGCAAATCTGAGCGCGGACACAAGCGACGATTTCAAAGAAGATCGATCTCCAACCAAATGCTGAACGCCACTTACGACAGAACCGATATTGTTTTCGAACGCTGCGCTGTCAACTCGATGCCTTGACCAAAAGTAGTGGAAGATGTGAGATTAAATGGATCCTATGGGTAATAAATACCATCGAGATTATACATAATAGTTTAGTTCTCCTACTTATCAACGGTGCTTGGGTCATGTGTGCTGAACTGCTCTAAATATCAACCGAGTTCACAAGGTTCTACAGTATTGCTCAAGTCCCCATGGCGCTGCGCCTATAAAAGCCAAGCCATTCCACATTGAGGAGTTCAGCACCAGAAGGCTGTTACTGGCGTGACTCTTGAGCTGCTGGTGCCTGTGCCCTCTCAGCAACTGGCGCAAGAGACTGATCGATGAGTCTGTTTCTTATGTGCTGCTGCTTTGAACTCAAAGGCGATAGTGTGTTTGTGGAAGTAACTATCCATTATTATCCAAAGGTGGAAAGAGACACTCATCCACGAATAGGCTGGAAATATATTACGGGGATAGCCACTGATGCTCACTGTCTCTTTCGTGAGCCGCCTCGGTGCGGGAGTGGAATGCCATGCTGATGCTGACGGTTCCATGGTCCGCTCTTGAGCTCACGATCTCCTGGTATTTCGATCTCTTCATCACAACAACAGCTGGCCAGCCTACTGCAGGCGGTAGCTCACGGCAGCAGCCACGAGCACCACCACGCCGGATGTGGCCGCCGTCTTGTACGCGTCACTGGACTTCGGGACCGTCGCGGAGCTGCCGGTGGAGGAGCCAGTCGTGTCCGACGACGCGTTTACGCTCGAGCCCGAGGCGCTGTCGCTGCTGTCGGTAGATAGCACAGCGATCACTCGCGCCTCGGCATCCGCCAGACTCAGCGACTTGAGGTTGTTCAGCGAGCTGTCCGCGAAAAGAGCGGCAAGTGCCGCGTTGTCGGCGACGGCCGTGCGCACGTCCGCCACGAGCGTCGCCAGCTCGGCGCTGGTGAGCGCGGAGCCGGAGCCACTGACGGAGGCCTCTTCCAGTGCCACGCGGGCCGTCACAGAGCCACAGAAGAGCGCGCACAGCGCACACAGCATCATCGCCATGAAGGTCTTGGGGAGCGCCATCTTCGTCTCGGGGGGTCTTCTTTTGTACTGGTTCAGTCAGTCAGAGCCGGCCCCCGAGCCCAGGCGGCTGCGCTGGCGTGCGACTCGCTATTTCCACCAATCAGACATGATTAAGGTTGAATTTTAGCCAATCAAGATTTTTCAATGGGGATGCACTGAATTTTTCGCGTGGGTACAGTATTTTTTATGTTTTTTTTCCCTGGTGGGTGGCACGGTGGTATCAGCCGTAATTCTTAAAACAGTATGTGTAGTATACTGTTTGGCGGTGTTGAGGGCACCGAATACTGATTTAATATTATTTATCCACGCCAGAATCAGTTCGCGAGGGTGCGTGCGGTTGTTTTTCCGTTGGAAAATGCTTGGCACGCTACTCTCAATCACTTAGGGCTGATGATGAAAGCTTTCAGCTCCAAGTTGGAACTGGAGCCGTGGGTTCACAACGATTTGCCAGGAGTGGCGCTTCAATGACTCACCGTTCGAAAACAGACTCGAAGCATCCCACCCAAGAGGTCTGGATGAGTGGCTGGCGCTCACTTATTGATGGCGTGCAACCATAAATAAGAGTGTAGCCAAGATTCACGTACTGTACTGGTAAATCCTTGGGGATGGCATCTCCAGACTGATGGATATAAAAGAAACGGCGACAACCATGGCGAGTCCAAGCGTGAGTCGCGCAGCAGCAACAAGTGTGAGCTCTTGCTCAAGCTCATTTCACTGCTGGCTACATATGGTTCAAAGTCTCAACAGAATCCTCTCAAGGCGCTGGTCCCTGCAAACGAAAAGCATTTCAACTCTGCTGCTGGTTGAGTTGGGACTCGCAAAGCTGAGATGCATTCGAGATAGATCCCTTTCGAGCGCATACGTATATAATCGCGGCTGATTAATTGCATTCCTTGAGCAAATCTCGACTTTGCTAGAAACAAACGACTGACGAAGCATTCTGATTGTATGCTGTGCATTGTGTCGACGCTCGCTCCATATCTATCTTTCACACACTCGGCACCGAGGTCAGCGACTCTTTCCAGCCGTTCGTGGATACAAGCCAGACGCGGCCCTCTGAACACGTAAATGTCGTCTGATTGGAGGCACACAGATGTCACACTAGTTCTTGGTAACGGATTATGTATGCAGGAGCTTCGAATAGCGGAGCGAAATTTGGTGCCGGTGGAATTCGAGGTCTGCGTTCAGGGAAGCGGGAACCATCTTCGCTACAGCGTTCGTCTCGGTCTCTAAAGCGATCACCTGAGTAGACCCTGAGGTTATTTCGCCGGGCATTTTGATTCGAAAGCCATGTCCATAGTTGAGGTTGTTGATGTGGCAGCAGCGGTAGAGTCAGAGACTGCGAGTGCGGCGAGCGCTGTGGAGAACCCGCGAGCTTGCGTGTTTTTAGGACGAAAAAAGCGACAAGGCTGTGTATTTAAGTTGTTACCTTTTGAATCCGCATCAATATATTGAAAATTGACAAGTCACGGGTTCAGGATCTCCAGTTGGCTGGGTTTCCCATCTCGTCACGAGCCCTGAATCCAACAGAGACACATGATTGATATCTGCGTCGTCTCTCTCTCTCTCTCTTCGGGTCTGGATTCGAATACGCTGCACGTCAGATGAGCAATTAATTGTGCAGCAATTCCACGTGAGAGGATCGCAGCATCGCGGGCTCATTGGTCAGCAATGGTCGGATCGCATGGCTCCTTGGGTTCAGTATGTCTCTCCAATAATCAATATCAGTACATGGAGTGCACAATGTGTCAACTTGATGTGTGTTCAACGCGTTTAGTCGATTGGGAATGGGTACATTGGTCCCTGGGTTACTGTGATGCGCTGCCACTGGATTTTCCGCATGCGCATGCTCTCACTCAGGAGCTCTTAATCCTTCCTACATTCCGCTCTCGGTCTTCATACGTCTGGAGCTCAAGATTGGTTCGTTACAGGTAAAAGACGCCCATGGTCAGAGCGATCGCCGCTGCGGCCGATGCACCAGCGATAGGAGAGACTGCGCTGCTGGAGGTCGGGACCGTGACCGAGTCGGTGGCGTCCTCTGATCCATTGGACGACGCCGCGCTGGATTCGGATGATGTCGTATGCGGCGGCGCTGTTGTGGTGGTGCCGCTAGAAGGCGTCGTAGTATGCGTATACGGTCGCGATCCCCTGGCTTCGGCGCTTGCAATGAGGACAGCGGCAAGAGCTGCGAGCTTGCGCAGATGCATGGCAGTAGTCTTGAATCAGTGATAGCGAGCGAATTTGTAAATGAATCGAGAGGAACGAGAGGCTCTCAACGCGAGCGTTGGCTGCTGAGCAAGAAGTTATCAGTACATATTGAAGTGGTGTCAGCGCACGCTGTGTCGGATTGCATGGGCGTACGTACTGAGTTAAGTCTTGTCAGCTGTCAAAATCCACTTGGATCGACGACTGGATTTTCCTTCTGTCATGAGAGCGATGCGCATCAAACACACGTCTCTGTGTAGTGCGACGTTGGCTTCTCGACCCAATCCTTTCCTTTGGGAACACGATGTCTGCCTGCTTTAGCAGTGTACGTAGCAGTACAGCTGCTGGTATTGAGAGTGTCGTCATCAGCGCGCTTGGGGCCAATTCACAATCCGGAGAAGCAGCTTCACGGGTCGGACGATCACTCGACTTGAATCGACTCTGTTGATCCATAATTTACGACTCTGCCTGAACTCCTATTTCGAATTCTATTGGGCTGATGTAGCTGGAGCTTCGGACGCAGACTCGGCACCACGCAAAGGCTGTGCCTCCACAAGAGACGGCTGCTCGTGCTCGCGTGTGGCTGTTGCTGCTACAGCTGGCGTAACAGGCGCCTCACTCTTCACAGACTCTGTCCGTGCGTTATCGCTCTCTGCCGAGCCAGCCTCAACCGACTCGACTTTCGGTCGTCGCGGCTTCTTGATCTTCTCCACGCGCTTCTCGCACGTGTCCCGCAGCTCCACAATGCGGCCGGCCACGAGCACTTTCTCCGTCTTGGTTTTCTTGGGCTTGATAGGCGGTTCCACTTGCACTTGTGGCTCCGTCGGCAGAATCGACGGTCGCTGACTGGCCACAGGAAGCGCTGGGGTGATCCCGGCAATCGCACCAGCAAAGATTGCACCACTGTTCGACTTGACCACCAGTGGCGCAGAGATCATGGGCGCCTTCGATGCTGCAAGGGGCACCGGAGCCACCGCCTCCACGGCCTCTTTCTTCAGGCCGATCACTGCTGCTTCAGTATTCTTCGGAGTGTCGCCCAATCGTTGCTGGAGAGCCGCGAGCGCAGCAGAGGTAACACCTGACGCCACCGCAAGCAGCGCCGAGGGCGTGGGGAGCTTACTGGGCTCTGTTGGCCCCGTTGCTGTCCCTTGGTTCGTCTGCGGACGCGTCTCATTACGCTCGATCACTCGCTCCTGGATGTGCATGGTCTTGATCCGCAGCGTTCCGTGCTTATGCGGGAGGTCCTCTGGTTCGTCCTTGGCCATCTCGTTCCATCGGATCACGAACCGGCGGCCCGAGCTCTCGACGTCGATATTGCCGCACGCGTGGTCGCGCACGACGTTTTGCTCGATCACAATGTTGCCCGCATGGTACAGTAGCCGGATGCCGAACCGCGCGTTCTCGTAGATCTTGTTGCGGCGAAGCACCGCGTGGCCGCCCAGCACAGTCACGCCCGTGTGTCCGTTCGCAAACACGCTGTTGTGCCGCATGACCAGCTCGCCCTTGGTCAATAGCACGCCCGAACTGCCCGCGTGGAAGATCCGGCTCTGCTGGACCACGAGGCGACTGGCTTCGCTTCCGGTCACGGCCAGGCACGCGTTGCCCTGGTGCTTGCCATCAAAGTCACAGTATACGGCGCGCACGAAGCCGCCCCGAGTGACATGCAGCAGGTGCTGCCAGTGGTAAGACAACGATGGCTCGCTGTCGGCTGGATGCTCTTGGTCGCTGGCATCAGCCGCGTCGCGTCGAGTGAGATGGAAGCCACAGAGCACACCGCCCTTGGCCGTCCACCGAAGCTGCGCCTTGCCAGTAGTCATCTGCAGCTCCACGTGGGCGTCCGGGGCCGCGAGCCACCGCATGGGAGTCTTGATCTCCACCACGTCGTCCAAGTAGTAAACGCCCGAGCCAAAGACCACTGTATCGCCATGAGCTACTGTCTCGAGCAGTTGGATTAGCTTCGAGGTCAACGGTCGGCCGGAGGCTTCGCCACTACCACCAGAACCATCGTGCTCTGTGTCGTATTGATCCGTGGTATTGAACTTTCGATACAAACCTGGTTGACACGCAGCGTCTCGCCACGATCGACACACCAGTTGCACCGCATGGCGGTCCGGATAGGCCACCAGACACGTGAGAACACGATGCAGAACGGACGAGGACAGTCCCGCATAGCCTTGGCTCATGGACAGCGCCAGTTGCTCGTTCTGGAGCCAGCTCATGGGCCGGTCCCAACTCGCTTCCCGCGTGTCCGTGTTGAAATAGAACGGGAGATTCGTCTTGACGCACTTCATCACCGTCCAAGCGGCGCCGGTGAGCTGTCGCTTACGTCGCTCGAAATGCACGTGGGCGCGTTCTCTCTTGTACAGGTCGTGGTACAATTCGATCTCTCGGTCGTTGATCCCAACGATTAGTTCGCCTTCTTGCAACAGTGTGGCTTCTTCCGTCATCTTTTCAGCCTCCATGGCCTCCAAATCCAGTGTCTGCGCGTGTTGTGCGTCATAGTGACTCGCAAGGGCCGCTGCGGTTGGCACATACGAGTAGAGCGGATCGATGTCCTCCCGGAAATGCAGCGCATATCGATCCACTGGATTCAGCGAATCTTCGAATCCTTGCAGCGAAGAGACCGAGTCTTTCCACGCCTGCAGCTTGTTTTCTTCGTCTAGCTCCATCTGCTTTTCACGCGCTTTTTCCTTCGCGCGCTCCTCAGCTTGTGCGTCCTTGGGCGGTGGTGGCATCTTTTTTGCCCCATGCCGTGCTCGCTTGGGAGCGCGAGACCGCTTGGATTTCGAGTTTGTACGCTTGCGCTTGGGTTGCGCCTTTCCAGCGTAGTGCTCATTTTCATCCTCATCCATAGAATCGTCCAGACCATCGTCGTCTTCATCACTGTCGTCCATGTGCTCTTCCGTCTGCACCCCATCTTCATCTTGCTGTGCGAGACCAAACTCATCCCCATGAGTCGAAGATCCTGCGACACTGTGATCATCGTCGTCGTCGTCGTCATCGCCTCGCTCGCTCATGGAGCTGTGCACCGATTGTGATGGAGTCGACGGCTTCGATGATGCCGGTGTTGTTGTCGTAGTCGTTCGAGCCGACGGTGCTCCGTTCTCTTCGTCGAATTCGCGTTGCTCCGACAGAAACTCTTCCTTGGCACCCTTCATGGCCACCACATCTTCTTCGTCTTCCACTTGAGCCATCGCGTGCTCAATCGCGTCGTACGACATGTCATTGCCTTCTTCATCCGAGTCTGTCTCTTCCATAGCGTCATCAGGTCCTTCGGGCGCGATTCCACGCACAAGTTCGCGTAGACTCGACTTTGAGAAGAAGTCGGTGGTGAACTGGCCTTCTGCCATGACCAGGAAATCCAGATGGCGCTTCTGCTGCGCTTTCTTCAGGATATTCTCCTCCACCGTGTGCTCACTCACCAGTCGATAAATATGAACGTCGCGCGTTTGCCCAATGCGATGCGCGCGGTCCTGCGCCTGCGCGTCCATGGCCGGGTTCCAATCCGAGTCATAAAAGATGACCGAGTCGGCGCCAGTGAGATTAATGCCCAGTCCTCCGCTTCGAGTCGAGAGAATGAAGCAGAACACTTTGGGGTCGTGGTTGAACCGCTCCATCAAGGACTGGCGCTTCTCCACCTTGGTTGAACCATCCAGACGAAAATATGTGTGCCTAACATGCAGGAAATAGCAGCGCGTAAGTACAATACGAATGAATCCTGAAGCCAACATTAAACCATCAGCACTTACCCGTGGATATTGAGAAAGATCTCGAGGATGTTGAGCATGGAGCTCATCTGTGTGAAGATCAAGCAGCGGTGTCCACCACTCTTGAGCTTGCGAAGAAGCAGATCTAGTTGCTGCAACTTGCCACAGTCGAATTGCAGCAGTCGCTTGTCTGGGAAAAACAACTGCGTGCGCTTGTACGATTCATAGAACGGATCCATCATGTGCTGAGCCAAGGGCCTCAGATCTCGCTCTTCTAATAATTCCATGCGATTCTTCCGGGACAGCACAAAGTCTGGCTGCTCGTGAGCACAAGCTCCAGCAGCGAATCCACTGCCTCCGTATACGACTTGCAGTGGACGGGCACGTGCCTTGGGCACATAACAAACTCCCTTGGCCACCACAGGCTGCAGGTCTGCGATGCGCTGCAAAGGGTCCTTCACCATCATCGCCATCGCTTCACTACATTGCCATGGATCACGTATCCTTCGAGCTCCAGCTCTTTGAACATGAACTTCCATGGCGTAAGAAATAAATACTGGCAGCGTACATGCTCGGATCAGATCGTGCCCATACATCGGCTGATCCGATAGCTCAACGCTCAATCTGCTCAGCCCTGCTGTTTGTATCCGCTTTTGTTCCCAATACGCTCGTCGTGTAGCAGCCAATTCCACGAGTCGATTTAAAATATCGCGCTTGTCAGCATATGTCTGCTGTGCTTCTTTACTCACGCTTGCGTCAGACGGAAGGGGAAGATTCAAGTCATCGTAGAAGTACAAGCTCTTCCGTCGCTGCGACGTGTAGTGTTCGTACCCTTTGATCTCTCTGGTCGGCAGATTTGTAGTCCAGAACGGAACCGCTCGTGTGCGCCAGTCTTCCTCTGAGAGATAATCTACCAAGAAGCCGCAGCGAGCAGGAACAGCGAGCGAGAGCGACGGCATATCAAGCGGAGACGAGATTGGTCGAGGCTCAAACAGGTCCGGATGATTGCAAACCTTCCGAAGTTGCATCAGCACGTTCATCATGCTCATGAAATTGCCCCCGCCGCTCCCACGCATCGCTCGGCGCGTGCTGCTTCGGGAGATAAAATCTTCGTACAAAAACCGCTGTCGCTTGGACAGTTTACAGGTAATTACGTGCTCGAACTTGCCTGGCATTTGCTTGGCCACGTCCTTTTTCAATCGACGTAGCACAAACGGCCGAATGATGCCATGCAATTGAGTCACCAGCTGCTGGTTCACGTCCTGCTCGCCTTCGACCATGAGGCTCAAGGGGTTCTGGAACCAGTACGTGAATTCCTTCCGTGATGCAAACACTGTCGGCATGAGAAAGTGCATGAGTGCCCACAGCTCCATGATGTTGTTCTGTAATGGCGTTCCTGTCAGCAGCAACCGCCTTTGGGAGTTGAAATTGAGCAGCGTTTGCCAACGCAGACTCTTCCAGTTCTTGATGTTGTGCGCTTCATCCAGGATCAGATAGTACCACTTCTTCCGCTTGAAGCAGTGCGCATCCTGGACAACCAACTGATAGCTCGTGATACAGATCTGGAAGGCATTCTGCTTGGACCAGCCCTGACGCAACAACTTCCGCCGCTTCGCCGAGCCAAAATAAGTCAAGACCTTGAACGCCGGACACCAGCGCTTGAACTCCATTTCCCAATTCACCAGACAACTCGTAGGCACAACGATCAAATGCGGCCCCCATAGATTCCGAGCACAGGCCAAATGCGCCAGCATCGTGATGGTTTGGATAGTTTTCCCCAGACCCATTTCGTCAGCGAGGATGCCATTGATGCGTTTCTCGCACATACCGACAAGCCAATTGACTCCAGTCTCTTGGTACTCACGTAGATTCAATCGGGATGTGAGCAGGTACGGCCGCTTGAACCCGCCAGTTGGACGTCTCAGAGAATCCCCTGATACAGAGGACGCCACTGAACGGGTTTCTGCTGTGCTGGCTGCTTCTGGTATTTCTTTCGGCTCAGTCTCTGACTTTTCACGATCTAGCTCACCAGCGTTTATCAATGATCGACGAGTTCGAGGTCGCAGGCGCCTGGTCACAGGATTCATCGGTGGTTGCAGTTTTTCCTGCTCAGACTCATTCCCATGCGTGCCATCATCTTCTTCTGAATGATCTCCAAGAGCTGAGGCGTATCGTGCTCGTAAGGCTTCGATTGAGAGCTCATTTTCTTCTTGCAGCAGCCTGATCTCGTCTTCAGCATCACCCTTCGAGCTCTCTTCTTGTTCCGCTTCCTCGATTGTAGTTTCGTCGTCTGGTTCATCTTCTTCCATGGGCTCAAAATCATCGTCCGTCTCATCGTTTTGTCCGTCAATCGGCTCTTCATTCGGCAGTGCTATTGTCGCCGGATACTGCTGCTCGTCTTCATCCATTTCACTCTCGTCCGACTGAAAGGCGCGAGCATACTTCGCTCTTAACTCTTCAACCGTCATCTCCTGCTCTTGCTGCAGCAGCGCCATTTCTTCATCGACTTCGAGCTTTGAAGCCGCTTTCTCTGCGATCGCGATGGATTCCTCATCATCCAGTTCTTCATCGCCGGAGTTCATTGCGAAGTCAGAGTCCGATGAAACCTCAGCGTCGCCTTCAGCTTCGCTTCCCTGTTCTACCGGAGTTTCTGGCTCAACAGGAACCATTCCATAGAGCGCTCGCAATTCTTCGATCGACATCTCGCCTTCCTGCTGCAACGCCGCCATTTCATCGTCCTGCTCCTGCTCGGACCCGTTTGTCAAGGCCTCCTCCTGTTCCATGGTGCTTTCGTCGTCCATTTCCATCTCCGTCTGATTCGCTGGAAGCTCGAAATCGCTATCGCTGCTCGCACCGACGTCTTCTGCTCCCGCTTGCTTGGGGTTCTCTGCTTCAACTTCCTCGACAGGAGCCTTCTGCTCTTCCTCTTGCTGGAACGTCATGGCCAGAGCAGAGGCGTAGCGCTCTGTCTGGGTCACAAGGTTCTTCAGATGCCGATCCATCGCGGCCTTGCGCATCTCGTCGGCTTGCAACTTGACTTTGTAGCTGATGATCTTGTCGATCTTGGTCCAAAACTTCTTCACATCGCGGCCAATTCGAGCCGCCAGTCGGCGCTTGGCTTCCTCTTCCATCTAGCAAGACACGCTACGTGTGAATTCCAGTTCATTTGAACAGACAGCCGTAGCCAAAGCATGAACACGTACTTTGAGTTGCCGCGCGGCGCGTGATGCTTGGTTGTTGTGGTAGTTTACCAGTGCTCCCGCGAGCATTTTCGCAGACTTCATGCGCCACTTGCGTTCCTGGGCAAAGTCCGCTGCCATCCACTCCTACAGCAAGCAGCAGAGCTATGGTCAGCGCTGCGTTTTCCATGTTAGACAGCGTCGCTACTCGAGCGTACCATCTCCTGCATCAGGAAATCCCGATGTGTGCGGTGCAAACGGTGGCCATTCACGTCGAATCCGGGGTCCATAATGCGCGCCATGGGTTTTCCCATGGTGAGCTGCGTCATACGCGTCTCTAGCGCCGCTTTCTGATCCGTTAACGCCGAAATCACGTGCTCGGCGACATCGGACGTCAACAAAAGTGCGTCCGTAGCCGTCGTCTCGTCGTCTTTTTGCGCCGGAATTTCGCGGGGCACCTCGGTCTGGTCTTGATCTTGCGAATGCGCATCGGTGGATCGCCGCCGCTTGGCCGTTTGGCGCGCCATTTTCAGTCGCGCATTCGCCATGGGCCCGCGCTCGTGTGGTGGCCCTGCGGAATCGCGCTTGGGGAGCCGGCCGCGCTGGTTTCTCGAAATTTGTGCCTACTACTCTAATTTTGCCTATATTTAGAGATTTGGATTTGGTGGTAGGAATAGTAGGATTTAATTTAGGATAAATTAACAGTCATGTGGTGCACACTATTTTGAGGTACGATCTTTTCTCCGGCCCCAAGGGTCACGCGGTAAATGAGCGGTGGAGCATGGCCAGGAATCCGAGTGAACAGACGCGGCCAACGGAGGCCACCTGGCGGATCGGATGTGGCTGGGCGCTCGGGAGCAGTCGCTGTCCAGCAGTCAATGGATCATTCGTGGTTTTGCCCGCGATCTTGACAGAGATAACCCGCTCAAGCGTCCCCCATGCTACACGCCTCGAGTGAGGAGGTCTCGGTCCTGCTCTCGAACGAGAACGGTCAGGCACAGCCACGCCGCCAAGAGCAAAGTGGGCGCACGCATCGAGTGCTAGTCGCAGTCGCGGCGCTCGCTCTAGCCGCGGGGGCTGTCGCTGTGGCCGTGGACCGCCCCAGCTCATCGGCGACCAGCGGTGTGGTGACCATGGCCGCGCATCCGGCCGAAGTTGGCGATGAACCAGCGGATATGGAGTCCCAGTTCGGCTGGTCGACCCTCACCGACGGCTTCTGCCACGTCCGCGCGGCCACGTGGTGCCTGTTCAAGTCCGACAGCGCCGCGTGCAAGAAGGAAATGTGCCCGGACACGGCCCCGGAGGACTCGGGCAGCGGCAGTGGCAGCGGCTCGGGCAGCCATGACTTTGCCAACGTGGGCGACAGCAGTAGGCACCACTCCGGATCAGGCAACGAGGTCCACGTCCCACCACCACAGCCCACGAGTGCGCCTCCACCGCCTCCCCCCGTCGTGTTCAACTCGACGGCCAACTCGACTGCAGATGCCAACTCGACGGCTATCCCCAAGAAGAAGAAGAAGAAGACACCCGCGCCTACGCAGACCACCACGGCGCCCACGGCGCTTCCTGTGCTGGTGTAAAGTCGAGTGGCCGTCCTCGGAACATCGCCATCGACCGCTCGCTTCTTTGTCGACGCAGTAACTCGCTCTAGTCTCTCCATGTTAGGCCGCAGGGCGTGCATTCCCTATCGCTTGTTGGGTCTGTAAATTGATTGCTTTCACATCATTTTTCGATGCTGATTCGCTCTAGATCGATCTTCGAGTGACAGCGATGCACAGTGGCTTCATATGCGGCCCATTGGGGGCGCCAAGGCATAGTGTTATGGGCTGTACTAAAGTCATTCTGTTCTGAGTTGTACTACAACTACCTAGCTCAAAGACTTCGTAAAACAAAAAGACGCTGAGCGGCAAGATCTCCAGGCGCTCAAGCACGGCAACTGGCAGCCATTGGTCTGTCGTGGGAGGCTCCACCAATGACCAGAGCGGAGCAAGACTGGACTTGGGTTCTGATCGTTCGATACGGGATTGTGCCATAAATACATAAAAATGTAGCCACTGGGGAGAATCCAGCTGTGGCCAATCGCATGAGGCCGGAAGAGATGATGCGCCTGGGTTCTCCTCAATAGAGCGCTCTTCTGGCGTGGGAAATCGAACGTCTCAGAGCAGCATGAGAGTCCTCGCGCTGCTAGTGCTGCTGGCGGCATCGTCGGCCTCGGCCACGCGTCTGCGCTTCCGCATGCACCATGCAAAGGCGGCGGCTGCCTCCGCTTCCTCGTCCAGCTCGTCCTCTTCGTCTGGAGCCTGCGCGGCGCTGGCCAGTGGTTCGGACACCACCGCGGAGCCCGTGTTCTCCACGCAGTGCCCGAGCGTCTGTGGCCAGCAGAGCGCCTGTATCGTGTACCCGCCCCAGCAAACTGCGGCATGCCCCAGCGACTCGGACAGGAGCTGCTACAACGAGACCGACTGCAGCGTCGAGTGTCTCGAGAGCACGGGCGACACCACGTCCTGGCTCTTCACATTCTACGACAATGACGAAGCCATGTACAGCGCCCTGCTAGAGAACCTCGAGCAGTACACGTCCGTGCTTGTCAATGCCAGCGTCGTGCACCGCATCGCTGCGTTTGAGAACGTCGACGACCTGATATCTCTGTACGTTCCTGTTATAATAGCTTACAGTTGCATCTATGGATGGATGGCTCACCCCCACGGTATTCGCACGTGCAGGACGATCACAGGCAATGAGCCAGCGAGCGATCTGCTCAACCAGGACGACGTCTTCCTGCCCAGAGACGACATCGTGGCGCTCCAGTTCCCAGAGACGTTCCTGCACTCGCTGGAGACGCTGCAGTACATGTGCGTGGTCTCTGAAGCTCCATTGCCCCCTGCTCTCTCTCTAATTGGGCTGTCGTCTGGTTGAGCAGCCGTCTGGAAAACGTGCGACTGCCCAAAATGTCGGAGAAAGCCATCAGCTCTCTTCCAACGTTTGCGCAGCTGGAAACACTGTACGCTAGACCCATCACTCACTCCATCCATTGCAGAGTCGGTCGTGTACTAATTGATTTGATGGCCTCAGATACCTCTCCAACTGCCACCTGGAGTCTGTGCCCGTGAAAGCGAGCAAGCTGCCAGCTATCACGGGATTGTATGCGCTCTAGCTCATAGTCCTGCTGTTGTTTCACTTCTGACAACTCTCTGCCTTAGAGATCTGTCCAGCAACTACATCCACTCGATTTCGAATGGAGCGCTGCCGACCGATCTGCTGCAGTATCTGTACGTTCCCTATCAGCACTCTAACGGGCTCTAGTCTAACGCAAGGGTTGACAATGGACAGGGATCTGTCCATGAACCCGCTGACAGCCATCCCAGCAGACGTCCGCAAAATGAGCCAGCTCACGGAGCTGTACGTGACCCTGCGCGTTTGTCTCGGGAGGATCACCCCCACTCATGCGTTTCCTCTGTGTAGGCATCTCAACCACCTGGATCTTGGGGAGATCCAACCAGACGCATTGCCCACAGCACTGACGACTCTCGACATTGGCAACTGCTCGCTCCGTGCGATCCCACAGGCGCTGGAAAAGCTCAAGGCTCTCACTGATCTGTACATCAACCAGCATTACACTCTGCTGCGTTTTGATATCACTGCTCATGCCGACGTCTACGTTGATGTCTGCGCAGGGATTTGTCCATGAACAGTCTGGGCGCCGAGTCGTCTCTGAATCTGTCGTCTCTATCCAAAACACTCTCGTCCTTGGACCTCACAAACACGGATCTGAAAGAGATCCCAATCGATCTGCCGACGTTCACGAAGCTTGCAACACTGTAAGTTTGACTGTGAGTGAACTGTCCGGTTCTGAAGATTCTCATTTTGGTTCCGTAGCGTTCTCTCATCGAATAGCGACATGAAGTGGAACGCATCGCGTCTGCCGCCGGCGATCAGCGATCTGTACGTACTTGGCCCTTGACCTGTGTTCACTATGACCGTCAAACAGATGTTGGTGGTTCTGGCTTTAGATCACTTGACCACTGCAACCTCTCGCATGTTCCGTCCGATCTTGACACGATAACTGGCATCACGAGTCTGTCAATGGACGGAAACCCCTTGCTGTCCTTGAGCCCTGGAAGCTTTCCGTCGTCGCTGACCACACTTTCTCTCGGCAAAGCCAACTTTACCAAAATTCCCATGAATGTGCTGCCGGAGACGCTCGAGACACTGTGAGTTCATGTCCACTCATGGCTGTTCTGCAACTGATATACTAACGATGCTCCGTGATTCCCACAGAACGATCAACTGGACGCCGCTGGAAGAAATCCCAGCAGATTTGAGCACGATCGTCGCGCTTTCGTCGCTGTGAGTGGCTCAACTGTATCGATATCATTGCTGTTGGCTCACGCTGCTCGTTTGGCCGTAGTACTCTTGCCAAGGCAAAGCTCACGGAATTCCCCTTCTCAACCAACCTGCAAACGCTCACGTCGCTGTACGTTTGACTCTTAATCCCTTTTCACTCGACTGGCTCCTGACTGGCTGATGCTATGCAGAGACCTGCACTCGAACGATCTGACCGACTTAAACGCGTCGCTTCCCAACGTTGCGTCCATCGATATGAGCCACAACCGACTGACCGGCATCAACTTTACCGTATCTAGCGCGCTCAGCTATCTCGATCTCTCGTTCAACAACCTCACGACGTTCCCGGATGAGATCTTCAACATGGCCGGCGTTCGGAACTTGTAGGTCTTCCGCTACTGGTCTCTGCTGGTGTAAATGCCTGACGTGCTGTCTGTGCGGCTGGTCTGTTTGTATTAGATACCTCGTAGGCAACCCCATTGCGAACTTTACGCCCACACAGGAGCAGTATGGATACCTGAGCCAGATGAACGTGCTTCAGATGGATTCGACCCAGTTCTGGACCGACTGCACGGATGATCAGCTTGTCGACCTCTTGGGGTACGATGTCTGCTCAGTGACTGCGAACGCCACGGCGACAGAGGAAGACAGCGGGGACGAGACCGGGATGGCTGCCGGGTCCGTCTGGATCATGGTTGTTGGAGCATGCACGCTTGCGTTCATCCTGGCCGGCGCCGTGTGGCATCGCCACACGCTCAAGAAGGAGATGGCGAGCACGATGCAGGCGAAGTCCGAGCTGCAGGAGCTCAAGAAGCGCGAGAGCCAGCTCTGGCAGGACGACCTGCTGATGAAGCACCGACTGGAGATGGACTCGATCTTCAAGGTCAAGATCCTGGCTAGCGGCATGTTCGGCGAGGTCTGGCTGGCCACGTACCATTCCCAGTACGTTGCCGTCAAGTGCCTCAAGGAAGAGGATCCGGATCGTGAGGCGATCCAGCAGTTTGTGGACGAGATCAAGCTCATGGCGACCTGCTCCCACACCAGGATCGTCCAGTTCTTCGGTGTCGCGTGGACCAAGGAGTCCGATCTGCAGCTGGTCACGGAGTACATGGAGCGAGGCGATCTGCGCAACTACTTGGACGAAGCCCAGACTGCGAATCCCAACAAGCCGGTCGATTGGGACCTTCGCCACATCAACATTGCGTTGGATGTCGCCGAGGCGCTCGTGTATCTTCACTCGCTGGATCCGCCCGTGGTGCATCGCGATCTCAAGGCCAGGAACGTGCTCTTGGGCTGCGAGTGGCAGGCCAAGCTCACGGATTTCGGCACGGCCAAGGCCCAGCAGGCGCTGGAGGAGCAGCAGATGACTGCCTGTGTCGGAACGCTGCGCTGGATGGCGCCTGAAGTGATGAAGGGCGAAGAGTACGATAGCTCGGCCGATATTTTCTCGTTCGGCATGGTGCTGAGCGAGATGGACACGCGAGAGCTGCCGTACTACGATGCGTGCAATGACGACGGCGAGCCCATCTCCGAGACCACGATCGCGCGCCGCGTGCTCGAAGGATCGCTGCAAGTGAGCTTCTCCCCGTCGTGTCCACCGGTGATCGAGACATTGGCGCGGCGATGCTGCTCTCACGACGCCGAGGACCGACCGAACGCTCTGTATGTGGCCTATGAGCTGCGCCAGCTCTTGCGGCAGCAGCGCACGAAGGCTTCAGCCACCAGCACCCCCAGTCAGAAAAGAAGCGAAAGTAGCAGTAGCCGCAAAGCCACTCACGGCACGATCGCGGTCTGATGGGGCCGAGCCCGAGTAATGATTTCTAGTATATGGCTTATAACAAACAGACTGGTACTGTACGTTGCAGCTTGCAGCGACTGACGTACCAGCTTGGTCTGCGTGTCTCAGTCCGAGGTGCACGCATTTCCAATGACAGACGTGAAGATGCTGCAGCAGCTCAGTCTCTCATGGAGTGAGCAAGGACCCAAGTCAATGGGACCAACAAATGCTGAACCAGCACAAAACCCGTGCAGGTGGCTCGACCAGTGCACAGTGGATGATTCAGTTGACGTTCGTGAACTGTCTGTGACCTCTGGGATTCTATGTTGAGCTCCACTGAGATTTGATTCCCAGAAGCACTCGCGTCCTTTGATCGACAGACAGCCTCGCGCGTCATCACCAAGTGGATCAGGCCTCAGGGGGGCTGTCGAGCCTTGCAAACATGATAGTTATCAGACTTGGGAAAATAAATGCATTAGGCAACTGACTGGTGCGGAAACAGAAGCGCAATCTCAAGTGGATATCGAGATGCAGTTGCAACTGTACTTGCAGGTCGCAACGTCTGAGGAATGCGCGAACGCACCAGCTTAGTCTGCGTTATCCTTGGCTTTGATCTTGGCAAACATGGGTACACCTTATATACATCTATTCACGAAGGTTATCGATTCTGACAGTTAATCCGTCAAGTGAGTTGCTGCCTCCAGCACATGCGGCTGATCCATCTGTATGGTCGGCACGTGGCATGGACCCACGCAGGAAGCAGGCGCACATGCATCATCGCTTGGTGGCGGAATTACTCGCGCCTCTTCCTTCCTGCGCGTCAGAAACCCCCACCGTTAGTGCTCGCGGTGTCGTCAACTTATCGCTGAAACGAACACTTGGGCATTCCTTCGATGCATTTTCCTGCGAAAACCGCGAGCGAGACGGTGTCCCCACGCGCGCAATCCACGGAAGAAAGCACTCAAGAGCCGTTCAATAACTCGCTCGTTTCCATGGATATGCGATCGCTTTGTCGTCGTTCACGCTCCATCGGAAGTGGCGGCGATGGAAACTCTAGCCCCCACTCCCTGGCGATCAAGAGGCGTAAACTTTAGTGGATGGATACTTACGTGCGACTTGCAAACTTGATATGTACCAAATGCGGGCTCGTGGTGGGAGGAAGAAGAGGCCAGAGAGATCACGCGGTCCTTGATGATGCAGCTTGCTTCCCCTTGCCTTGTTTGCTGGACTTTGTCTTCGTTGGAGCCACGCTGCTGGGTCTTTGATTGCAGATGTAGTCGCGCGGCTGGTGTCAATAAGTTCTGCGAGGGAGATGTCCTTCCAGCATCCGTTCAGCATGCTCGCATGTTTTGTTAAGATCCGATCATGGAAACCCATCGTCCTGTCTTTTTTTATATTACGTACCCTAGGAAATTGATGCCAAAATCAGGTGAGTTGTTACATAAAATATCATTTTATGGTCACCAGCAAAATGGAGATGGATGTATCCACTCACTCCTCCCTATTCCCCACCCGACCAGGACCGCATTTCTGCATTCGCGCGCCATCGAACGTGCGACGAACCAGCGCGCAAGACGCTCTGCCTTCTGCGGCATCCGCGGGTAACTGGCTCAGCCGACCGGATCTATCGTTTTCTATCGAACGACTTGATCTCTTCGCCACGAAGCGCCAGTGTCGCTTTTCGTTCCTTCGACCAGCCTCTCAGTCAAGAGAATGAAGGACCCACAATTCTTCGGATGGGGCCGTGGCAGCCCCTGCGCGAGCCCCCGCAAGCAAAAGGCGGCGTGTGGGCTGCAGCTGCTCTCGCCCTCGGTGCAGCAGCAGCAAATGGCCGAATCCCGCCGCACGGTCGTTGTCGAAGCGCCGTCTTCCTCGTCGTCGTCCGCTTCGACCGCGTCCTTGACTCGATCGACGTCGTCCCTCTCCACGAAGAAGCAGGTCGCATTCGACTTTGATGCGTTCACGCTCGCATCGGTACGCCAGCGCCAGGAGCAGCAGCATCATCAACCAGTGGATGAGCCTGAAGCGACGCCTGCGCCTGTTCGATCTTCAAGCCACTCGTCCGCCGCGCAGCAACAGCAGGCGACGTACAATGAGGTCGACACGCTGCGAGACCAGTTCGAGCACAATGGCTTCTTCGACACCAACTCGTTCTACACCATGAGAAGTACCGACGACTTCGAGCACCTGCGCAAGCAGCACTCGTCGTCCATGTCGGCGACCTCGTCAGTGCACAATCTCAACATGTCGACAATGACGGAGCGAACGAACTCGTCCGGTCGCCCCACGACTACTAGCCACCAGCCTGTTGCCGCGACCGCAGTTGTTCATTCTGGGTGGCTGCAGAAACGCAAGGGGCTCGTGATCAAGCGCTGGAAGGCGCAGTACTGCGTGCTCAAGGCCGACGCCAAATTGTGCCTCTACACCAGCGAAGATGTGGTGAACGGCAAACTGGAGCAGCGTTTCCAGCTCCTGCGAGTTTCACTCAGCGAAAAGAGCGACGCTTTCCAAATCATTGGCGTTCGCGATGGTGGACCGTGCAAGGAAGAGTTCCGCGCCGCGCATTCGGTGGACTGGCAGGCGTGGTTCTGTGCGTTCCGCGATTACTTTGACTCGGACGCTCTGCATGCCGTTCTCCAGCGCAAGCCGGAGCTTTCGCTGCTATCGCCTGCCAGCAGCAGAAGCTGGCATCACGACGATTCTGGCATCACGCACGAAGTGGAGCAGATGATTCTCGGCAGTCGTCGCGTGGTTCGGAATGGAAGCATTCCGCATCCGTACGCCGGAAGCCCCAGGAGCGACCGTCAAAGCATCTCGTCTCGCAAGTTGTCTTCTCGACGGGAATCGACTGACAATCCAGCCTTCGATGATAACAATTCCAGCCGATCAACCTTGTCGTCCGTTTCCGGGGCAAGCAGCAACCGCGTCTCCATTTTCCAGGCTCCTGACAAAGCCACAGAGGAGGAAAGCCCAGCCGAGCCAGTGCCTGCGGAAGAGTGGCCGATGATCCAGCGCGACAGTCAGTACCCCGTGCCCATTTTGGAAGGCCGAGGATCCGAATCGCAATCTACAGCACCTAGCGACGCCTGCGACAACAACGCGGGGGTCAAGGCGTCAGTATTTTCGTGGTAAGCAAGTGGCTTTCATATCTATCTATGGGAAACGAACTTAATACAGCGTCCATCCACTTTTTGATGTATTCATCTCTTGCGTTGCTTCAATCTACCTGTCTTGCTGATGATGCTGGTCATAACTTCCATAGCTTGTTTTAAGATCGGGATGAAATGTTTTGCTGAATAAACTGTCGCACGCTCTCAATGCCGGCCGACGAAATCGACAGCTTCATGTGAACTGGGTCGGACCACGTAAGCACATTCAGATCCTGCGCGTACTCGCAGACTTGCTCAAAGTCGTCCTTCGTGTTGAATCCGTCGAAGAGAATGCCCTCCACGAACGACACGCGATTGCGTTCACGCTATTTCATGCAAGGCGAGATTTAGCAAATAAACTCACCCGCAAGCAATAGCACTACATCACATACCTCCCATAAATAAATCTGATCAGCAATGTTTTCCGGAATCACAGGGGAGTTATGGCGCATCTTCGGGTGCACGTGCTTCATGAGGAAGTCGTAAATCTGCTGCGCTGAAATACCGTGAATCAGTGCAGAGCGCAGACTTTCACGCGTGATGAACCCGATTGCGAGATTCGGGAGCCGAGCAACGATATCGACAAACACACTCAACATTGCCACGTGCAACGTTGAGCGCGTGTATGCGTAAATCTTGAAGTTGGTCTCGACAACCACAAGCAATTGGGAGCCCTCATCGGTCGTGGGCGCCTTGCTCAGTTGCGATTTTTCGCCCTACGAATCACAGAAAACAACAGCAACCAAACGATTAGACTACTCGTCTCATTTACTGTCGAAACGTGAGATCTTACCGATCGCACGCTGGAGAACGAGTGCGTGAGCTTCATATGACTTCTCGTTTGGCCCGTGGAACCACCAAAGATCAAATTGACTGCAAGACTTGTGGTGTAGAAGCGGTCTGACGTTGACCGTCGTCGATACAGCAAGCCGAAATCCACGAAATCGCCCAGGAGAAGCTGCTGTGTGGCAGTCAGATCAGCCACGGCGTAGTACTCGTTGGTCTGGCAATAACTGATCTGCAGCAGGAACTGAAGAATATCCTCCTGGCGCAACGTGCCGGTCGTATCAAGCGTGCGGATGTACTCGAGCATGAAGATCCACATCTGCACGTGGATATCCTTGAGCATGAACTCGTACCCAGTGTCCGTAATGTGCAGCGCGCGTGTGTCCGGACTCTGCTGCATCAGGTTCGTACGCAGTAATATGTCCACGACCGATTGCGGCGGCTCCTGCACGGCCGTGGAACCGACCATAAAGTGCAGGACCGAGTCCCATCGTGAGCGCGCGTACCGCTCCAGCTCGGCCGCCGTGAACACATCGCGCGCATCGTTCGTGGGCAGATTGCGGCGTCCGACCTCCCAGGGCGAGCCTCCGAATGTACTCAAGGCCGCCTATTCAGTAGTGAAGCAGGGAAAGTCACGGGTCAAGGTTCAACTCACGAATGCGCGCACTGGAAAGGACAAGGAGTGATGGTCCGTACCCGCAGTTGCCGTTGGAAGACCGCATGCGGCTGGTAGGTGGCCGTCGCGACCTGAAGGAACACGCGCAGTCGCACCAGCTACAGCAAACAAGACGAGCGTGAGCCATGGCTCCATGTCGTACGTGTCTGTGAACAGAGGGAGGCGACGCTGGTCTCGTACCTTTTGCAGCGCGTGGTCGAATTGCGGCGGGAGTTGTCCCGAGGGCGTTGCGCGCACCCATTGTGCGAGCACCTGCTGCGGCACGGGCGCGTCGCACGAGAGCAGCCGCATGACGAACTGCTGCGCTAGAGGCGGCAGCGCCTGGAAGACGGCCTGGCAGGCCCACGGGTCCTCATACAGTCGCTCGAGCGTGGCGTTCGGCAGCGTCTCGAGGAAGTCGAACGCGTCCATGGTCACAGGATGGATCGTGGTTTTACTGGGCGGGGGACAAAACCCTTTATCAATAAATAACCGCATATTTATTTATGCAGGCATAATTATGTTGTTCCAATGTACAGCAACATAAAGAGGGATCATGGCATCTTAACCGAGTCTGGACACTATATTTCAGTTCAACAATGAGCATGCGCATCAGCATTTGGCTCCTGGCTCGCTCAACTCGCTCCACCAGCGTCATATATACACTGGAGAAGAGGCGCAGCACTTTAAAGACAGCAGGAGAGTAGCATATCCATCATCTGGTCCTCTCCGGATCGAGAGGGAAGCGATTCTTCCGCCATGGTTCCTTCTCTACCTATATCGTTGACGTACATCCACGGATCACCATGGCTGCACATCCCATCATGCGCTCTTTGCATTTTCTTCTGATTTCACGATGCATGAGCTCATAGTCAGGGATCTGCCCGCCCTTTGACTCTCCGACCCTGGTCTTGAGGCGACTGAATGGCAGCGACTCGCTGGACTGCCGACCCATCCGTCAGTAGGTCCGTCGCTTGCATTGCGCACACGTCACTACTGGATCTGAAGATCGTGCCTCTTCCGAGCCATCATCGCCCTTTCGGGCTTTGCCGGCCGTCCTCATCTGGTCATTATGCAGGAAGATGGGCCGACTGTACCTCTTCAGATTCAGATCGGTCCCACTGTATACCGGTAGAGTCTACCGGTTTTCTCCGCATTACGTACTGCACGCAATTTTCGAAACCGAAACTGTAACTGCAACCACTTCAACCATACATACAAACTCCAAGTCAAGCGCAGCCGCCAGTGCGCGCATGACCATCATTCCGGCTTCTTCGCCCCCAAAAAGGGAAAGAACGAAAGAAAAAAACGGAAAAAAGCGCCCAGTTGCGGAAACGACCACGCTCCCCCAAGACCCAAAGCGCGCAGTAAGGAAACCCCTGCAAGAGGCAGGATCGCACGTGCGCTATTCCCGGCGCGATTGGCTGGCGCGAAGCGCGGAAGGAAGCCTGGCCGATTGCCGGTCATTTCCCAAGAGGCCTCGCTCCTAAATGACGGCGACTGCTGCAGCTGCGACTGCCATGGTGACCAAGACATCGATGGAAGTGCGCGCATGGGAAAAGATCAACCCTCAGGGCGACGCCTATAGCCCGCGCACTGGCCACACGGTCACGAGCAACAGTACGTCGAGAGAACGCCAGGCGAATGCGTTGTTAGCGCACCGCTCTCATGTAGCTTCTCTTGGGTCTTAGATGGACGCGTTTACGTGTTTGGCGGCACCGATCGTCGCCGCCGCCAGCAAGATTTGTTCCAGTTCGATATCGGTACGCTTGCGCCGCTTCCTGTCGTTTACTGTGATTGTTAGCGCCTGTTGCTGACGCGCATACATAGAATCTAGCTCATGGTCGCAAGTGCAAACGCGTGGGGGGCTCCCACCACGCCGATCGGGTGCGCTTGGCGTTGTGCATGATGACAACATGTTCATCTTTGGTGGATACGATGGACGCGATGGCAACTATTTCAATGACCTGTACTACTTCAACTTCGGTACGTGCTGAATGGGAACATGGGCCTTGGGATGGGCAAGAGCTGACTTTGGCTCTGATATCGTACAGCTTCACAGCGTTGGGATGAGATGCCGAGTGTCATTGGAGAACGCCCAGAAGCCCGCACGGATCATATCATGGTGCTTCACTCGTCCAGTATCTACATCTTTGGCGGCTACAATGGATCGAGCCGCTTCAATGATCTCTGCCAATACGACATCCCGAACAAGCGATGGCGTCGCATTGAGGCCGAAGGAACAGTGCCTTCCAGACGTTTCGGCCATAGTGGTGTCGTTCACGCTGCCAGCAACCGACTGATTGTCTTTGGCGGCTGGGATGGACGTGATACCCTCAACGACTTGTTCGAGTACAGCTTCGTCACGAATGAGTGGAAAAAGATGAATACGCGCGGAAACAGCCCTCCGCATCGATATCGTCACACTGCCGTTATCTTTGGAGATAACATGTTCGTGTTTGGCGGCGTCGATAAGACGCACAGTCGATTCAACGATCTTCAGCGTCTAGACCTGCGTAAGTATTGCCGGATCAGTGCCTCAGTTGCTTTGCACACTAACGAATATCCATGATATCGCAGTGACCAACACTTGGAGCGAAGTTTGCACAACTGGAAGCATTCCGAGCAGTCGCACATTTCATCGAGCGGTCGTTGTTGGAAGCAAGATGTATTTGCTTGGAGGCTACGACGGAACAGATCGATTGCAAGATCTGTACGCTGTTGACATCGGTACGTGCATGGGAAGTTGTTGGATCTTTCGGATATGAACAGCGATTAACAGTTCGTGCAATGACAGGAGCTCTTTCGCCGCCATCGCTGGTTGATTTGTGCGCTGAATATATTCGAAGAAACGTTGACACGATCTTGGAGACGCAGAACTTCAAAGGCGTGCCGTCGGATTTGGTCGATCATGCGATTTTCAAGCGTGATGCAGAAAGCAATCTCCGAGGTAAATGCAAGATCTGCCGGTCAAGTCGCTGCTGTGTTTATCGCACGCAGCCAAACGATGTGAACTCGACGGATTCATCGCCAACGCGAGAAAATAAATCGGCTAGTCCTCGCCCTCAGCACATCACGTGCGCATGCGGTCACTCAAACTTTCACCATGATCTCGTCGATGAGTCAAGTAAGTTGCCTTCTCTACTCTACGACTCTTCTTGATTTATAGCGTGTCATTACTTAAGTGCTGTGCTGCTCGATTCGCAGAATTATACGGGAAGAAACCAGTCGACTCTGCGTCTTCCAAAGGTAAAGCCGAAGAAAGATCTGTACTTACCCTCTCACGCCCATTGGCTGACAATTGCTCTCTTGATAAGTAGTCCTCATGCTCTGCGGGTCGATCTACAAGCGTCTGTTCGAGTCTTCGTCCTCGACTTCGTCCCTGCTGTCGTCTCCCTCGCATCGGTGCTCCGACGCGAGCTCGCTGAGCGACACGGATTGCTTGACATGAAGAGCATTCCGCCTGGGTCGGTTACACGTGCACACGCCCTGCTGTCATGGTTGGGCGCGGCCACCACTTTAATTTACGAGTCTAATAATAATAACGCAAGCCCTTCATGCGAACGCTTCTCTGACGGCTCATAGATGCAGTTGCCATGTTGACACGCAAGCGCGTAGAGTCTGTGACATGCGAAGTTCAAATGGAAGGGATGGGAATACGGAATCGATGAGTGTACCGGTGTCTGAGTTGAGTGTACCAGGTCTGCCCCATTTCTGTCTCGCCCTCTCGCCAACATGCTGCGCCGGGTTTTGACGCAGCAGATCAAGACCTGCAGTCGAAGCCGCAAGTGGACCGTCATGGGCATCACAGACAATATTGGACCGAGCGACACGACGCTGGGGAAGCTGCTCAGCACCAGCGCCAACCCCCCGCATTTCCTGGCGCAAGTGCTGCGACACCAAGACTCTGTGGCGCTGCTTAACACGCCAACGGAGCTCTCTGCCGCACCGCAAGACGGGACGACGTGGACCTACGCGCAGCTGCTGCACGAGGCGCTCCAGGTGCGCGACTTGCTGACGGAGGTGCTCGCGAACAAGGCGCAGGGCCCTGAAGAAGGACAGCAGCCACGGATCGCGTTCCTTGGCGCGCGTGGGCCCGAGTATGTGATCTTGCAGTGGGCGATCTGGCTGGCGGGTGCCATTGCTGTGCCGCTGCACCCTGCACATCCTGCAGACGAGCTGAGCTACATCCTCTCGGACTCGGGCGCTGCTGTTCTCATCGCCAGCGACTCGTTCGTGACGTCTCCATCGTCTCCTGCGGCGCTCCGCGACTTCCTCGCAAATCTCTCGATCTCGAACGGGGAGGTCGTGCTGCGCCAGTACAAGGCGCCTGTGGCCCAAAGCGAGTCGCTGTCCGAGCAAGGAAGCGCGCAGATCGCGCAATGGATTCAGAGCTTCGACTTCGACGCCAATGGCGCGCACATCGTGTACACGAGCGGCACGACGGGCCGCCCCAAGGGCGTGGTCATTACGCACGCCAGCCTGACGGCGCAGATCCACGACGTCGTGTCGGCATGGGAGATGTCGGCGCAGGACCACCTGCTGCACTTCCTGCCGCTGCACCACACGCACGGCATCCTGAACAACCTGCTCTGTGTGCACTACGCTGGCGGCTCGGTCGAGTTCCTCGCGTCGGCCAAGCCGCACACGATCTGGTCCAAGCTCGCGGCCTCTGCCAACTCCAAGCCCGTGACGATGCTCATGGCCGTGCCGACTGTGTACATGCTGCTGCTTGAAGAGATGGAGCGTGCGCAAGGCGAAGAGAAGGCGCTCATGGAGCAAGCGGTGCTCGGTGCTAAGAATCTTCGTGTTGCGATCAGCGGCTCCATGGCGTGCCCCGTGTCGATCCTCAATCGATGGGAAGCGTTGACCGGTCAGAAGCTCCTCGAGCGCTACGGCATGACCGAACTTGGCATGGCACTGACCAACCCACTGCATGGTGAGCGCCATTTTGGATACGTCGGTGGTCCGTTCCCGAGCGTCTCCGTGCGTCTCGTGGACCCAGAGACCGAGCAGGAGATCGACAAGACCAGCGAGCAAGAAGGCGAGTTGCGTGTCAAGGGACCGATCGTTTTCCGCGAGTACTGGAACAAGCCCGATGCGACGGCCAAAGAGTTCGACGCGGACGGCTGGTTCAAAACGGGTGACATCGCGCAATACAACAACGAGCGTGAAAGCTTCCGCATTCGGGGTCGAGCCAGTGCTGACATCCTGAAAAGCGCCGGCTACAAGATGTCAGCACTTGACATTGAGCGGACGCTTCTCACACACCCACAGATCCAGGAATGCGCCGTGTTTGGCATGCCCGATGAGAAATGGGGCCAGATCGTGAGCGTCGTGATTCGATCGTCAGTCGCTGAGCTCAAGGACCCTGCTGAGTTCACGCCACCAATCGTGAGCTTTGCGAAGGAGCACATGCCTGCCTACCGTGTGCCGCGCAAATACTTCTTCGTTGACCAGATTCCCAAAAACGCGATGGGCAAGGTGAACAAAAAGGCTCTTGCAACCATTTTCAAGTAGATTGCAACACATAATGATTGATTGGGTTGGTATATCGTACTGCGGGTCTTCTTAGATTATGAGCGCTCTCTCAGCCATGCGATTGCTTCCCATATGTCTCATTGATCTTGTAGCATTCCACCAAAGTGCACATATAGATGGCTACACTTGTAATTTCGTTGACAGCTTGGGTCTTGGTCTGCGTGGCGTTGATAGATTGGCCGCATTCATCGTCGCTGGGTTTTGTGCTGATCATGTCAACGATTCTTTTCGTTCTTGATGTCATTGTCCATTGCTTGATGCTATGTTGTGTCTTTAATCCTACATGATCGCATAGCGAATGAGTATGTGGGATGTGCACAAACTGATGTACATACTCTTTGGACTGATTTCTTGAGTAGCTAACACTGCTCTCTCGCTCGTAGATCGCTTCATAGCATTGCTTGTCGGGAATGTTTGCTCGGTCTTGAACGGTGACTTGATTGAGTTGCTGGCGGCAACCGTGTTTGCTGATAAGTCGGATTGACTTGATTGTGTGCCTGAAATGTCTGGCGATGGCATCATCAACCCTTTCGGTGAAGGCGATGACGACAGAATCGCTATAATACATCATGATCGAAAATAACGAAATCAACTCACATCAGTTGAATGATTTTTCGCATAGAGCTACCTTTGTGTGCGCTCTCCAACAAATTGCTTGGCGAACTTGAAGGTGACACCATCGGAGAGCAGCTAAGTGTACGCTGCACATAATTCTCATGCTGTAGTCGAATCTGGAACGCCTTCTTTTGCCATTCAAAAGGCGGTGGCTGCGCTATTGGACTGTCTTGGGAAGAGCATGACTCTGAATCAACGTGTCCGGCCTTATTTTGAGTGTCAAGGCCCTAGAAAATGTGTGTGAAAACAATTGCGGATACGCTATCACTAACAGGGTGCAACAAAATACATTTGAAAACGGAAATCGGAATATGGGCTTCGAGTCAGAGACAAATGAAGTAGCACTTGGCACTTTCACCGAGCTCGCGTTGATTCTGGGACCAAAATCGTCACCTGCCGTTGTTTGAGAATAATGTCTTCATCTTCCAGCAATTTCAATCACACAACAAACCTCTTTTTGGAAGCGAAAACTTGGTCTGCTCTCTATCTGCAATCATTCTTGGTTGACTCATTAGTTGTCTCAAGTTCTTTACGCAAACAAGGTAATTCAAAGCAATCTTCGTTTTCGGTTATAAATTCTTACTTGGCATTTTCGTCTTCATGAAAACTGGATAGACAGGCCTTGTAATCGTTGCACAGACTTGCCGCTGGACTTTTCGCTATCTCAAACTAAGCAAGTCAGCTTTGTGTGTTAATTCAAAAATGCCGTCAACGCGCATATACCTTGGCGAATTCATCATAATTGATGGACATCGCGCGCATGCTCGAAATGCTTGAGCGAGTCGAAAGGTGCTTGTGATTTTCGTGAAACCGATCATAATTTTCTTGTGCAACTGATCGAAGTGACTCGTTTTCACTCGAGGAATCGTCATCGTCCATGAAAAAGCTATGACTGGGTCTTTTCGTTTCTGTGGTTCCAGGACTTAAACGCTTTATCTGGTCAGAAAACTATTGTGATTAGTCTTATCATAACTAATACCGTATTCAAATAAACGTACATTGTGACACGGCTTGACGTTTGGGCGGGAGCTGGGTATTTTATGGTGTTCATTTAAGTTTTGTCGTTGAGCTTGGGATAAGTTTTCGCCCTCACTAAAAGTCAAAGCCACAATCAACCGTAATTCATCGCGCTTATTGCCGTTGTATCATACGTACTTGAACATCAACACACTCGATGGAGATTCCCCGCGGAATGTCATTTGTGGTTGAACGACAGGGATCCCGTGCTTCTTTGCCTTCACCGGAGTAAAAACACACCGTCGATCGCCAGGGACTCGCGCTGTTGCCTTGTCACATTCTTTAGCAGTCTGGTCCATATTACTCGCATCCTGCTTTCTTGTATTGCTTGGCACCATTTTCTTGGGCGTCTCTTCCGATTTCTTGTCGCCTCGATCACGCCCAAATTCCAGGACATGAATGTCTACCACCACCAAACGACAAGATTAGAACCAAAATGCTGCAACTCTTCTTTCCAAAACCAACATTCGAGTCTCAACCATGTGATTCTTCATTCATGTCGAGCGGCAGAATGTACCACGGCGTGCCCGAATCCGAACGCTTGCGTTCTGGTGGTGGCTCTGGGATCGTCGGAACCGACTGGTTCGAACGATTGCGCTGCGGCTGCACTGGGAACCGCATCTTCTGCTTGCGCTTCGCTAGCGTCGTCTTCATAGCGCGGTGTCGGCCGCTCGTCATCCAATTCATCGCCGTCTCCTCACGTGTGTAGAGCTCTTTCTGGTCTGCCGAATGCGCGCACAAAAACTTCAACTCATGATCCAAGAGTGATGGTCACTCGGGCAACATGTAGTGTGGGTCACCTAAATAACGGTGGCCGTGGTGCCTGAAACCCCGTCGAATCCGATCACCCCAGGCTCCGTTGGCGCGCAAAACTCCCGCGCCAGCAGCACAAAAGGGAAGCGCGCCAAGGTGGACAAATGGCGCGCCGCAACCGCGCCGAGTTCGGCAATGGTGGTAGCGACCGGAACCCATATCGGAAGGCTCTCTCCGGTGGGTCTGCATGGGCGCGCAACTCGCAAGGTGCTCGCGCCAATGCCACGGCCAACCGTGGTGGACGAGGCATGAATGAACAAAAGCTTGCGACCATGAAGCGCGGCGATGCTCTGGACAAGAAGCTGGGGTTTCCATTGCTACCAGATGTGCTCCAAGAAGAAGCAGATGACGCTAGTGCGTCAGCGCAAGACGAAGAGCAGGTGAAAGTCGGCTGGCTACTCAACCTGCGCGCGTGCACCATTCTGGACCCGACCGAGGGGAAGACAGAAGTGAGCGCAGTGGAGCTATATTTCTTGCAGCAAGACGGCAAGGCGTTCAAGACCCGCGTTATCTACCAGCCTTACTTTTACGTGCGTGCTGAGGAGAATCGGTCTCAAGAAGTCATCGCGTACTGCCAGCGCAAGTTCGACGGCCTGGTCGCCAAGGCCGAGCGTGTATTCCGTGAAGATCTCGATCTCCCGAACCATCTGAGCGGCAAGAAAGGCGTGTACGTCAAGCTCAGCTTCTTCACGGTCTCGGATCTAATTGCAGTCAAGCAGGCACTTGTACCCATTGTGCAGCATAACCTGACTCAGCAGCAAGTGCGCCAAGCGTATGCTCTGCAGGGACAAACACAGGACAAGGTGAACGAAGACGATGCCGTTTTTGGCGGCAACCATGTCACGAATTTGGACGATAGCGAATCTGCCCTCGTCGAGCTGCGCGAATATGATGTGCCGTACGCTATGCGTGTAGCCATCGATCTGCAGATCCGTGTGGGTTCCTGGTTCAACGTGAGCTATGATGCTGCGGCGCCGTACAAACCCTCGGCTGTGAAGCGTTTACCCGATATGGTTGACAAGGCTGAACCAGTTGTGTGTGCATTTGATATCGAGTGTACCAAAGCTCCGCTCAAGTTTCCAGACGCGCAGGTGGATCAAATTTATATGATTTCGTACATGATCGATCGTCAGGGATACCTGATCGTGAACCGCGAGTTTGTTTCCGAAGAGATCCAAGACTTTGAGTACACACCCAAGGAAGACTATCCAGGCCCCTTCGTTGTGTTCAACGAAGAAAATGAAGAGCAGCTCATTCGCCGCTTTTTCGAGCACGTCTCCGATGTTCAGCCTCATATTTTTGTGACCTATAACGGTGACTTTTTCGATTGGCCATTTGTGGAAACTCGTGCTAAAATGTATGGAATCAACATGTACAACGAGATTGGTATCTCTCTGGATATCCGCTCCGGCGAGTACCGAGGGCGCTCAAGTGTTCATATGGATGCCTTTTGCTGGGTGAAACGTGATTCGTACCTTCCTCAAGGCAGTCAAGGTCTAAAGGCTGTGACTAAGTACAAGTTGGGCTATGATCCTGTTGAAGTTGATGCAGAAGATATGGTTAATTTGGCGCGTGATGAGCCACTAAAGATGGCCTCGTACTCAGTCTCTGATGCAGTAGCAACATTTTACCTGTACGACAAGTATGTGCATTTGTTCGTCTTCTCTTTGTGTACCATTATTCCATTGGGAAGTGAAGATGTCCTCCGTAAGGGATCTGGTACGCTCTGCGAAGCGTTGCTGATGGTTGAAGCCTACGAAGGAAACATTATGTGTCCTAACAAGCAGAGTTCGACACCCGAGGAGAAGTTTTACAAGGGCCATTTGGTCGAAAGCGAAACGTACGTGGGTGGTCATGTGGAATGCCTTGAATCTGGTGTGTTTCGAGCCGACTTCCCGTACGATTTCCAGCTCGTTCCAAGTGCATTTCAACAATTAATGGACAACATTGATCGTGATTTGCGATTTTCACTGGAAGTTGAAATGGAGATCTCTCTTGATAAAGTAGCAAACTTTGACGATGTGAAGGCACAAATTCTGGCAAAACTTCAAGACTTGCGAGACCGTCCAAATCGCAAGGAGAAGCCGTTGATTTACCATTTAGATGTTGCAGCCATGTATCCAAATATCATTTTGACTAACCGGCTGCAACCATGCGCAATCGTCAACGAGGCTGATTGTGCTGCTTGTGTGTATAACACTGAGTGTGGCAAATCAGCAGTGAAGGACAAGGATGAATCGTGCCAGCGTGACATGGAATGGGTATGGAGAGGAGATTTTTACCCGGCATCACGACCTGAGTATTTTTCGATCAAAACCCAGATTGAGTATGAAAACTTTCCACTGGGTCCTGGACCACCTGGATCGAACGATCGAGAGAATCCCGCGGCGGCAGCTAACAGTAACAAAATGGTTCCTTACGGTCAACTCCATGAAGAGCGGCAACATGCTTTGCTAAAGCAGCGATTCAAAGGCTACTGTTCCAGTGTGTACAAGAAAGTCAAGGTGACGGAGGAAGAGCGCCGAGCTGCGACTGTGTGCATGCGTGAGAATCCATTTTACGTCAATACAGTGCGAGCATTCCGAGATCGACGTTATGATTATAAGACTCTGACCAAGGTTTGGAAGAAAAAACAGTCCGAAGCTGACAAAAACCACGACCTGTTGGCGAAGATTGAAGCGCAAAACAAGTGTTTGGTCTATGACTCACTTCAACTCGCTCATAAGTGTATTTTAAATTCTTTCTATGGATACGTGATGCGCAAGGGTGCACGTTGGCATTCAATGGAAATGGCTGGTATTGTCACGAATACAGGCTCAAATATTATTACTGGCGCTCGTGAATTGGTGGAACAAATTGGCCGTCCTCTGGAGCTTGATACTGATGGTATTTGGGCTATCTTACCAGCCGCATTCCCTGAAAACTTTTCATTTAAGCTGCACGATGGGTCGTCCAGAAGCATTTCCTACCCATGCGTCATGCTCAATGCTGATGTTAACGCTAAGTTTACAAACCCACAGTATCATGAACTGGATCCAGCTACCGGAACTTACAAGACACACAAAGAATGTTCTATTCTATTCGAAGTGGATGGACCGTATAAGTGCATGGTTATTCCTGCATCAACAGAAGAAGGTCGACTCTTGAAGAAACGTTACGCGGTATTCAACTTTGACCATTCACTTGCTGAATTGAAGGGATTCGAGCTGAAACGACGTGGTGAGCTACAATTAATCAAGGCCTTTCAGTCCCAAGTATTTGAGTGCTTCCTTGACGGTTCAAGTCTTGATGAGTGCTATGCATCCGTGGCGAAATGTGCAAACCGATGGCTCGATGTAATTGACACCAAGGGAAAGGCGATGGAAGACGATGAATTGATGGAGCTTATTACAGAGAATAAGAGCATGTCTGGACGTCTAGATGAGTACGAAGGACAAAAATCGACGTCTATTACAACTGCGAAGCGTTTAGGCGAATTTCTTGGCCAGGATATGATCAAAGACAAAGGCTTGACCTGTAAAATGATCATTGCTGCCAAACCATACGGCGAAAAGGTTACTGAGCGTGCTATTCCAACTGCCATTTTTTCGACAGAGGATGCTGTGAAGCGTCATTTTTTGAAGAAGTGGCTCCGCGATCCTAACCTGCAGGATTTCGATATCCGAACCATTCTTGATTGGGATTATTATCGTGGGCGATTTGCGGGAACAATTCAGAAAATTATTTCGCTTCCAGCAGCATTTCAGAACATAAAGAATCCAGTTCCCCGTGTTGAATTGCCCGACTGGATGCGCAAACAAGTTCGTGAAAAGAACGCCAAGCATCAGCAAGGCAACATTCAGCAGTTTATTCAACGCAGCAAAAGCTCGATGGATGTAGATCACGTCGCAAAGCTGATTGACATGGAAGATCTAATTAGTGGAGACAAGAAGATGGTGATTTCAACTGCGAAAAACGGCAAGCGTGGCAGGAAAGACACGGTCGTCGAAATCGAAGAAATTGATGAGAATGAAAATGAAGTCAATTTACAAGAAGATGTGAAGCTTGGTGAGGTTCCTTACACAGAGTGGTTACGCAATCGAAAGGCGAAATGGAAGAGTTTGTTGGTAAAGCGCAAACGCTTAAGAGATGAACGTGCTCGCAACAGCATCGGCATGTCGACTGGTCCAAATGCCAAGCGTCATCAGTCCATGGCGCCATCAGCAGCATTAAGCCGGGGTGTTGGCATTGGCATGGAAAATTTCGTCTTGAATACGGCTGCAGCGTTGAATCAAGAGTATTGGCAAATCGTGGAAATTCAACAGGAAGCCGGAGGCCATTTCACTTGCTGGGTAATCACGGCTCATTCTCAAATGCTGCATCGCATCACATTAAAAATGCCGCGTTTATTTTATTTATCATTTGATGAGTCAGATGGAAACGAGGTAGCTGAGCTCCCACTGGCCACTCGCCGTGTACTTCGCATTGTGCCCCACGAATCTTCCAAGCCTCAATCTGTAATGGAAATCGTCCTCAGTGAACAGCAGTTCCAGGAGCATCACAAAGAAATGAGTCATATTCTGGGTGATCCGGTGGTAAAGGGTGTTTACGAGCTGCATGTCTCAGCTCTTACACGCGCTGTGTGTGCATTGGGATGCGTGGTCAGAATTGTGAATCCTCTTCATTCGAGTGCCAATCAAGAATATGAGTTAAGTGATCTGCAGTTCCAGTCCACAGCCCAGGCTCCTTACTTGATGGATTTGCAGCATCAAGATGCCAATGGCTCAGCAATAACCACGACTCCGTTGCTTCGTCGGGTGCTTCTGTACTTTGCGCAGCAAAAAGGCCGAGCAATTCTTGGCTTGGTTGTGTTGACTGAGCGTGCGGATCAAGATTCGAACATCGGTCATGGCGACCTGTATGATGGAGAAGCTGACGTGTGGTATGTTGATTCGTTTTCAAACGTCAAGTCACGGGGATCTGAGCTACGACAATATTACGATCAATTGCTACAAGAGTCTATTGCTGGAGAACGCGAAGAAGGCGCGCCACCTCTGATGATGCAGACATGCTCTTTCAAAACGCATGTGGTGCAGACGGCACAAGATGCATTTTCTGGAGTCAACTCTGCTTTAGCTCGACTTGCGTCAAACAAACAAAAGCCGACAATTGTGGTGGCTCAGACATGTATCACTTCCAGTAAGCGATTACGTGAAAAGATTCAAGGACTGCACAGCTTCCCCATCGCCATGTTGCCGTGGAACGAGAGCGATACATTATTCCCTGCTCTCACATGGCGTAAGATTATGGGTGAGAAGATGATTACTCGTTGCCTCGAGATGACGCAGTATTTCCAGGAGGTGTTGGAGTGTGCCCGCTACGCGCATTTGCCTGTTGGTAATTTTAGCGGTGACCATTCGATTGCGATCTTGGACACCTTGTATTCACGAATCCTGACCAAGCACAAGCACCTCTGGTGGCACTCAGCCTCATCGTTGCCGGATTTGGGAGGTCGCGAACAGGAGCAATACCAACAGCTGGTAACTCACTCTGTGGTTGCTAGTTCCTCGAAGAAAGACAAGGATGCAAACCAGGCATATTTGGATACGTCAATTGTGGTTTGTGACCGAGGTTCATACGTCGACTTGTGCGTCGAGCTTGAACTCGATGGGCTTGCTGTGAATGCATTGCTGGTAGCTGCACAAATTCAGAGCATTGAAGGTGTCGGCGTTTCGCATCAAATGGAGATCGACTTCGACAGCAAGGATGAGGCAAATGCTTCTGGTGTTGCGGGAGCTGCAGCAGCAGCTGCTGCCGCTGCTGATGCTGAAGAGAGTTGTCAAGAAGCATTTAGATTGCTTCGCGTGCTGGCCACCACCCTGTTCAAAGACTTCCTGTCAAGTCGCAATAAATTCGCAGACCATTTGCTGCAGCAATTCTATCGATGGGTTTGCTCGCCCACGTCGCTGTGCTATGATCCAGCTCTGCAAGCAATGGTCAAGCGGCTTATGGAAAAGTTGTTCCTTCAACTGCTAGCCGAACTTCGACGCCTTGGAGCGCAAATCGTCTACGCAGACTTCACAAAGATCGTTTTGTGCACCAAGAAGAGTGAGCTACGACATGCACAGACATATGTCCAGTTTATCTTGCAGACTGTTATGTCGAACGAGCTCTTCCAGGTGCTCAGCTTCACACCCAAAAAGTATTATGCGCATTTGCTGTTCATGGACGCGGAAAATTATGGCGGTATCCTTGTGCATCAGGTCGATGATCCGGATTCTCAGCCTGCTGGAGCGATCGCTGATGGCAGCGCGAATGGTGGGGAATCTGCACCTTTTGAAATTGTTTCGCACTGGAATATTGCCAATTACTTGCCTCAGGGTATTGACGAGTATTTCTTGATCCTTGTGGGCCAATTTATTCGACGCCGAGCTGAATTCCAACGACGCGCCCGCGAGAAAGAGCTGGCAGCTCGTCGCAACTCGCTTGGAGCTCACACGAAGGACGAGGAAGAAGAAAAGGAAGACGAGGAGCTGGCACTGGCGCAAGAAGACGGTGTGGCGAGCAGCCCCATTGCACGATACTCGCAACGCCTTGTGGCTTCGTACTTCTCAGACAAATTGCTCCGCATCGTACCGGAGATCTTGTCGTACAACATGACCCATGCGAGCTTCCCAGTGCTCGCAGGTTCGCATTTGCGCATGGAGCACCCGGCGCTGGAGCTAGTGAAATTTGTGTGCGCAGTGTTTTCGCTTGAGCCACAAGTCGACAACCAGGTAAACAACATGAAGCGCACATTGCTGAAGCTCATGTCCACGAGCGAGTTCTCGGAGCAAGCGGTGTTTCGTAACCCGTCTCTGTCGTTCCCGGTGCAAGATGTGATTTGCCTCTGCTGTAATCTCTGTCGAACGGTGGATCTCTGTCGTGACCCGCAGCTGTTCAACAAGACGGCATTGACCGAGGAAGAGCAGGAAGCGACCGCTGATGGCAGTGCGCAATCAGCGGCTGCCATGTGGCACTGCCCGCGTTGCTTTTCGCCGTACGATAAGGCAGCCTTTGAACGTCGTCTGGTTGCGATGGTGGAGGCCCAGTCGGTTCACTACCAGCTCCAAGACCTCGTGTGCGTCAAGTGCCACCTCCCAGCCGAGCACAAGATGAAAGAGTACTGCGTGTGCTCCGGTACCTACGCTCTCGCGCCCGGTGCTCGTGTGCGTGTCCAGGAGACGCTGCGCATTCTCAAACGGATCGCAGAGCTGCACGGCTTTGCTTGGCTGCTGGAAACGGTGCAGCGCTTGCAGTTGGGAGCTCCCATGTAGAGAGACATATCAATGAGATACAATCAAATATATATCTAAGCTACACTTAAAGCTAAATCTTGAGAAACGACAGGTGGGAGGAGACTGCGGCTTTGACTGCATCTGCCTTGGGCTTTGGCTGACGCAGGATCTGCACCTGAGGCTCCTGCGTCTGGCTGTGCAGGAAGCCCACGCCCATGCAGGGCGTTGAAAAGGCCGCTCCTAGCTGAATCTGGCTAAATTGTTCGTCTTCTTGCGGCTCTATGAGCAACGCCAGTACGCCACCTTCGACCAGCTCGCCTCCATTCGCTTCTTCACTGGATGCAAACGTTTTCCTGAATGCATCAAGGCCGGAGCAACTGTCAGCGACGTGCTTATATGAAATCCCACTGTCGAGTCATCATGTCACGTACCGGATCGCCCGCTCCAGGTCCTCAGTCTTGCGTAAGCGGTGCGAGAGCGCACTGACAAAGCCAGAGCGGATGAAATGCTCACCTCGTCCAGTGCACGCGACTGCAAACGCATTGTGGTCACCGCTGCGCGAACTGGAGATCGCTGCTTCGCTTCGAGGCCGCTTGTGGCGTCGGCGCTGTCTGGCGTTTGACGCGTTGCAGCCCATGCGCGGACACCCCGCGAGGCCCACGCGACCGGGCACTTTATACGCGATCCCGCCGCTGGACAACGCACTGGCCACGTTGCCTTCGGGGTCAATGCAGATCACACCTACAGTGTCCAGTCGCTGGTCGATGTCGTCCTCTCCTGTCGCTGGTTCTTGCTCGTTGTCTGCAGCTTGCAAGCGGTTGTGCCACTTGGTCCAGTACGCTTCCGCCTGCGCCGTGACCTGGAACGTCTCCAGTTCATCCGCTTCATTAGCTGTCTCCAGTCCAAACTGCTGCGCTAGCGTTCGTGCATGCTCGCCCACGACCACAAGCGGCGGCTGTCGACCCATGGCCCGATCCTGGCTCCCGGTCGCTGGGCTTTGAGCGGCCTGCAAGAGCTCAAAAGCTAGTGCGCTGGGTTCTGCCACACCACGCACACCAGCGCAGGCGCTGGTCAGCCCACTGCTGCCGCAGACCACGCTGGCTTCGCACTCGACGCGGCGGGCTTCCGTCAGGTTCGCGCCTCGACCGGCATTGGTCACGTCGCTGCGCTCGAACACGCTCAGCACGCGACAGGCTACTGCCACAGCTCGCGTCGTGGCCTTCTGGTCATGGTCCGAGGTCATGAGCGAGCGACCGCAGGCCAGCGCCTCGCGCATAACGCCCAGATACGCGGCCTCGTGGTCGCCATGGCCATAGCGCCCGGCCCCGGAGTGAACAGCTACGAGCCATCCCATTCGTCCCAATGGCCAATGGCGCTTCAACTTGCTGCTCGATTGGCTAAAATGATAGAGATTAACCTGAGGTTTCAACCAATCCGAATCCACTGGTGACGCAGGCAGGATCGGAGTGACGTCGGACATGGGTGGGCAGCCCCATGGCTGAATGGATACAAATGCACCTGAGATGAGCTGATGATACAGCGAAATGCTGAAAGACCCTTTAGCCAAGAGGGACGGAGCAGGCTTGGGCATAGATGATAAGATAGTTGTATTCTCTACGGGGCTGTTGGTTGTAGCTAAAAGATGCTTGCCATCGCCACGCAATCTATTCCTCGGTCTTGCGCTTCTTGGAGGCAGCGTCGCCGTTGGCACTCTCAAAGTACTCGAGCGAGCCCTTGGGGTTGGCCTTCATGGTGGCCTTGCCCTTCTTCCAGCCGGCGGGGCAGACCTCACCGTGCTCATCCGTGTACTTAAAGGCCTCCACGAGACGCAGCACTTCGTCAACGTTGCGGCCCACGGGCAGGTCGTTGATGGTGATCTGGCGCAGCACGCCTTGAGGGTCGATGATGAACAGGCCGCGGAAGGCCGCGCCGATGTCACCCTCACCGTCCTGCACGAGCACTTCGTACTTCTGGCAGATCTCCTTGCTGATATCGCCGATGAGCGGGATCTTCATCTCGCCCAGGCCGCCCTTCTTGCGCGGCGTGTTGATCCAGGCCAGGTGCGTGAACTTGGAGTCGATGGAGCAGCCCAGCACGGCCGTGTCCAGGGCCTCGAACTCGGCGATGCGGTCCGAGAACGCGATGATCTCGGTCGGGCACACGAACGTGAAGTCCAGCGGGTAGAAGAACAGCACGACGTACTTGCCCTTGTAATCCGACAGCGACACGGTCTTGAACTCACCATCGACCACGGCGTCGGCCGTGAACGCGGGCGCGGGCTTGCGGATCGTGAGCACCATTGCTGTTGATTGACGTGGGCGACGGAGGGCGAGTCGGGTAATGGCGCCAAGAGGCACGCGCGCGAAACGCTGGGGGCTGAACCGTACCGTATTGGGGTAATTACGCGGTTGACCTGTCCGACGTAGGACGAGGACCAGGGACGGCCCTGGTTTCGGGTAGGACACATTACTTACAGGCAGCGAGGGATTGGGATGGGGAGGAGGGAATGGATTGGTGTGAAGCACACTATTTCAGAGGTTGAAGGCGCTGGAGAGCTGCTCGCTTGATCCCTTATCCTGAGTTGGAGACGCTCTGAATGCGCCATTGACGTGTTTGAAGTGAATCAGGTCGTTACGACCCTGTCGATATCTAAATGTAGATCTGATCCTTCGCTCCGAGGCGCGGGTGTCTTCAACTCAGCGCAGAGCAATGTTTACTGCCAAGTCGCGCAAGCGCGTGGCATGTGCCAGTCACGGGTAAACAACCTGAATCGGTCGTCAATGAAGCGGGTAGACTCAACGAGAAGGAATTCTCGTGCTCTTGTGGCGCCGATTACTTTAAGACACTGGCTCACGCTGGTGCTGCGTGTGCCTGGTTTTGACAGGCGGGTTCGAAAGCAAGAAAGGTCCTACTCTAGTTAAAACAGACACGCGCCCATTGATCTGGACACCAACACACACAAACGTCGCATGATCTTTTGCATACGTCTGCGCTCTCACCACCGTGACGCATGGTCTACAGGAGCAAATCGATCCGGCGCTGGCGATTCTCGTCATTGTGTTGATGTGGAACACCAAGCTATAGCCTCAAGCCGTGCCTGCCAACGACTCCGCGCTGTCGGTGGTGTAATGAGCAAGACCATGGCTTCATCGTCGCCATTCCGCATGTAGACGAATCACGTTCTCTCGAGCGAAGTCAAGATGCTTTAGCTCTATGTGATCGACTGACGTCTGGTCAACGCATCAAGAACTGATAGCAAGCTCAGGACGACTGACAAGCCTTCTCTTGCCAAACTTACGCGCAGAAAGATCGAGGCCGCGACTGGACAGAGCTGCGAATGCGCGTGACTCATTTCGATTCAGTAAGTGCCTCGACCCCACAGCAGCGGCGTCGTGGTCGCCAACGGCCGGTTTCTCGTCGCGATCATAGATCTGATACCACCAAGCTGCTACAGTCCTGTACCATGGACGGCAGCAACGGTCGGGTGAGGCCACTGCTCGTGTATCCACACACAATCACGTGGACCGATCATTATAATAATAGGAGCTGTCAGCCACCCGATCAGGTTGTGTACCCATTTGGGAAACCTGATTTGGTGACTGGTACAGTGTACCATCAGATGGGTATCACCACGAGCTCAAGAAACTGCAGCCTGTGGCAACGTAACTTACCCAGCAGGTATTTCCATCCGTCAGTTGCAGACGACCGATAGCGAGATACTCGACCGAGACGTTCACGCTTCGAGCACAGCGTGCGAGCGCAACCGCTCGAGAAGTAGAGTAAAACCCATTTCTGGTATAGGGTGTGGACGGCAATAGCAAAAACACAGATCCCGGCGTCAGAAAAATCCAGTGGTAAATTACGCATTCTGGTTTTTCTTCGGCATTGGTGAACCCATGTCATTTATGGTAAATTACCACCCGCGAAACATATTTTACTCCCCCGCAAAAAGTGTGTGGCCGCGCGAAAATCGCCTCATTCACGCCTCTTCTCGAGCGCTCTCTCTCTCTGGTAAGCGCCTCCTCCGGTCGCCTGCAGCGCTTCCTGCGTCCGCTCGCAGCATCAGCGACCACCACGCTGGTGTTGCGCAGGTCTTTGCGCGTGTTGTGAGACCTCACTTACGCTCCGTGCTGCTCTGGAAGCGCAGATATATATTGATTGGTGAGGATCAGTCGCCGCCATGCCGACCGAAATGTCCCCGATCAAGTCCCGGCGCCTGGACGAGAAGACGTCGCTGCAGGTGAGAACCATGGCCAGAGGTCGCTTCTGCGCACTCCGTCTGCGTGCTGGTTGCTGGGCTGGCGCTTCTGGAAATGACAAGAAACGGTTGCTCACGCTGGGTTTATGCTCCGCATGCAGACGTTGAACTCGCGTCTGGAGCAGTATGTGCTGCACGTGAACGAGGTGGAAGACGCCAAGCTCATGGCCGAGCGAGAGCTCGAGACCATCCGCGCGCGCATGCAGTCGGACATTGACAAGCTCAAGCTGCGCCTCTCGACCGAGCTGGAAGAGACCAGAAAGTGCGTCATCAGCATCATGGTCTCGCTTGTCTCCATGTGTAACTGACGGGCGTGTGTGCGTTGATCGCAGGAAGCTGGACGAGGAGATCGACCAGAAGAACCGCCTGCAGGTGCTGGAGCAGGAGCAGCACGTGGAGCTGGTCAAACTGCGCGCCCAAGTGAAGGAGCTGAGCACGTACAAGGAGCTGACCGAGTCGCTTACGGCCGAATTGGCCAAGGAGCGAGCGAATGCCAAGTCCTCTAAGGAGACGCTCTCGGTGCAGACCACGCAGCTGCAGAGCTCGCGCCGCCGGATCAAGGAGCTCGAGCGCGAGACGCGCAACTTTGAGGCTTCGCTGAACGACGCGACTCTGGAGCTGGAGGAGCTGCGCAAGAAGTCGGCCGATTTCAACATCACGCGCGACTCGGAGATCACGCACATCCGCAAGGAGATGAGTCTGAAGCACCAGGAAGCGCTGGCGCTGGCCAAGAAGGACAAGGAGGAGCAGATCCAGGCCGTGGAGAAGGAAGTGCGCAACTACTTTGAGGGCATGGTCACGGGCTTCAAGAGCCAGGTCTCGATCCTGAACGACGATCTGGAGTCCACCAAGCAGGAGCTCGACCGCACGGCCACGGAGTACGAAGACAGCCTAAAGGTGCGCCAGCAGCTCACGGAGAAGGTCGCGCAGCTGGAGCACGAGTTCCGAATGGACCGGATCAAGTTCAAGGAGGACCGCAAGACATACGAGCAGAGTATTGAGCGTTTCCGCACGTCTCACTTTACCAAGGAGCAGGAGTTCAACGACCTCATGGACGTCAAGATCGCGCTGGATGCCGAGATCTCGGCCTACAAGCGCATTCTGGACCGTGAAGAAACCCGCGTGGGTCTGCCGACGCCCCAGGCGGTCAAGCGAAAGCGCAAGAGCGAGACCAACAGCAGCTCCAAGCGCGTGAAGCGCAGCACCCCGGCATCCGTGAAGATCGTGCATCTTGATCTGGAGAAGGACCGTATCGTGTTGGAAAACTCGAGCGAGAAGGCCGTGTCGCTCGCTGGTTGGGAAGTGCGTGGCCGCGAGGCGAACCAGGTCTTCCGCTTCCCCACGACGTACGCCATGAAGCCCAACAGCAAGATGACGGTGTTCTCCAGCAAGCGCAACAAGAACGCCAAGGAGGACCGCAAGTCGGGCGAGGACTCGTTCCTGGCCACCAAGTTCTCGCTTAACCCGGAGGGCGACTTTGTGGTGCTGCTCACTGCCGATGGTGAGCCTGTCTGCACGCGCGCAGAAGGACTGGCTGCCGAGGAAGTGCGCAAGCTGGAAGCCGATGTCCGCGCTGAGATCGAGGAGGATGCTCCGCCTGGAGAAGGGGTACGTTGTTCGTTGTTGTTGCTGGCTGTGATGGTGGAGTGAGACTGACGCATCGATATTGTTTATTTTAGTGCGGTATTATGTAAGGAGAAGGACTCAGTCACATTCAGACGGGTCCAAACCTTCTCCCCACAGTAGTAATACGACCCTTGCCTCATTTCCCTTGTACGGTTGGCTTTGCTGGCTTGCTGTTCGCTCGTGTCGCTCGTGTATTTATCGATCGACCGTACTACCAGGACTGGGCTCGGTTCACACAGGCCGAGTCTTTGGCCGTGGTCTCATTTACCTTTTTGCATTTTGCCATTTTGTTAAACGCTGCAAAATACATTTTGTGCTGCTGAATGGCGTTTCCGTTTCTCATTGTGTCGTTTCGTCATGAGCTCTTCCGTTTGGCAGGCGCTCAAGAATGCGCGAGCTCTATCAGAGCTGGAGCAGCGACAGAGTCGCCGCGCATTTGCCATCGTGACGCAAAATGGATCGGAAATGAGTGTGTCTCAGCTGCGGCAGTGTCTGCGGGCACTGGGATTTCCATCCGTGACGAAAGAGGAGGCGGAGGCGCTCGTGTACGAGTTTGACTACAGCGGCTCGGAGCGAATCGATCTGAAGGACTTCCAGCGAATTTACCTGTTCAAAGTGAGTGGCTCATCAGATGGCACATCAACCAGAGGACTAACGTGGATGATTTCGACAGACATTTGAGCGTGGGGATCTGGGGCTCTTCAACCAGGCTTTCAAGTAAGTTTTGGTTGTAATAGGACGATTGTATTTCGATGCTGACGTGAATCATACCTTCTAGTGCACTTGATAAAGATGAGATTGGTCGCATTAGAGTTCAGCAGCTTCAGCGGAGAAGTGACGACGAAGGAGCCGTGATGGATCAGCGCAACTTTTGGCGCTGTGTTCAACTACAATACTACGACGGCCCTAATGATTGTGATCAAGTTCACGTGCGCACGAAGGGCGAGTCCATTGATCGATCCACCCTAGCTGCCTTCCTTCGGCTTCCTTACAGCGACAACAACAATGCGAATAAATGAAAACAGCCTGTTGTCCTTTACCATATTTCTCGTTCTATTCCAGCGACGCCGTGAGGTACACGTGACTGCGGTCTCGAAGCACATCGCAGATCAAATCTGTCATGCGCAGCTCGCGCTTATCGCCGTCTTTCGTGATACGTACGGGGATGCCCAACTCGAGCCAGCCCTGATGATTTTCATCGTCGTAACGAGCGATCGCAACGTGGCCGAGCCAAATGACCTGCTGTGTGCCGAAGCCGCAGGGGACCGCAATGATTTTTTCCTTGACGTGCACGAGCACCGTGATCGTGTCCGCGTGGCCTTCGTTCAGCTCCACCTTGTACGCCTGTAGCTCTTGCTCCGCTTCATTCTCTTCTGCAATGCTTGCTCCAAGGCTCGCTGGTGTCGGCATCGCAACTGATGAAGCGACTTCTCGTAACTGGGGAGGGGAGACCTGTGAGCGGATCCAAATTAGACGTCCAAGATATAGCCAACGATGTCGGCCATGGAGCTGTGCTGCTGGAGAACTCGCGCAGCATACAATGACGATAGAAGCGAAAGGAAAAGCCACGAAATGCACACCGCCAAATGGAGAACCACGCTCTGCTGGGACACGGAAGAAACGGCGGGATGAAGAATCGCGTCTCCAATGATACCGAGCGTCATTGTGAGCAGATGCAACGCCACATGATGACGCACTCGCATCACAGTGAGTGTCGATATCCCAAGCTCCTGCTGTTGCTGCTCGACCTTCACGTACCGAGCCTCTCGCTTGGCCTGTAATCCGAATTCCCCACGCTCTGCCTGATCAAGAACGTCGGGCGTCACATCTCCGCGGCAGTAGACTTCGCGGTCATACACTGCGTCGTAGAACCGCCCACAAGCAGCGACGAGCTCGTAAATCGAGCGATTGAACCAAATGGTTACCAAGATTCCGAGAATCGCCCAGTCTGTTTCTGCAGACAGAGAGTAGACTCCTTTTTGCACAATGTCGACGCGTTGCACCGAGTAAAATATCTGTAGCGAGGCGATGCCCATGGCGCACAACAAAGCAGTCAATGCGATGGTTGGCAACAAGCACAAGATCCTGTACAAAAAGCTACTTGTCGTCGGGAAGGCAAACACTAAGAGGTAGAATGCCAACGCACGGAAAAGATTGAATGCTGTCTTTGCAGCCAACCCGATCAGCAAGTCGATCACCGTTTTATACTGCGTATGAATCGCAAATAATTTCGCTTGCAATGCCAATGTGCCGAAGCGGAGGTCTGTGGAAGACTCAAGCAAGCAATAGTACTCCAGTCGATTCAGCAGCGAAGCGTACACCACCAAAGTCAAGTAGGAGATGGTGATCGCAAATCCCATGAACCGAGCAAAATGGCGATGCAAAATGCAGTCTTGTTGGTGCTCTCGTATATCGATAAAGCTATAAAATGAAATAAAAGTTAGTACGAGTAAATGAAACAAATGCATGTAAGCGTATACGCACTTGTCCTGAATGGCAGTGATTTTCGACTGAATCAAACGAAACGCCATGATAGTGCAACAAGCAGTCGCAATTGCCTTGATCCCACAGAGCGTGACCAACCACGACCGATCTGTTGAAATAAAATCACTTGGAATCTTGAGATATGAGGACGATCCGTTGAAAAGTGGTGTGTGCTGGCATGTCGACCAATCGACATTTCGCGCGTTATACAATGAAATCAACGAATCAACGTCGCCTAATTCGTCTTGCGACGTACTGCTGAGCAGCTGAATCATTTCACCGAGCTCGACGATCATACCGAAGCAGAACCACATATACACAATCGTCTCAAGTGCAAGATTACAATAAAACCCGACCAACTCCATGAGAGTACTGGTTATCGGCGCAGAAAACGCAGGTTTGCCATCAACAATGAGTGCATGGCTGCACACTTCAGCAAAAATATCATTGTTGCCACCGTTGATTCGGACGGCTACCTTTTCATCTCGATGAACCCATGCCACTTCACCATCCAGCTTGGACACTTCTTTGCAAGGACCTTCCACAATCATTTCAACTTCCGTTCCAATTTTGAGTTTGCGTAACGATAATCGAACACGATCGGCTTGCACTTTTTTCTCCTTGCGCCCATCGCTGTATAGAATCACGTACGTATTGTCTTGCTCGCTCGCTGATACAACTGTGCCAAGGAATACCTTCGAGCCACTGGTGACTTCCACAGCGCTGCCTTCCGCAAACATCCGCTTCGGCATTTGAATTGAAGGAAACAAATCGCCGATGCCATTGAATGGTAGTTGAAAGCGAGATTGAATATCCCGATTTTTTACTTGCGTCTGCTCTTTTTCTCCAGCAGAGTTGACGTATTCGATCATGCATGTGGCTCCCGTATTGGCTTTGATGATAATTCCGTCTTCCCATGCAATGCGTCCAGATTTGCTGTTGCGTAGACGAAATCGAACTTTCATTCCTTTGCGTAATATAGTGCTTGGCAAAAAACTGAAGTTTCCCATAGTTGGACCGCGCCAGGCTGGAAGAGATGGAAGCGAGAAGTTGACCCATGGAATGGGGCGAAGCTTTGAGCCAGGAAGGCGTTTCACCAACGAGCCATCTAGTTCATCCTCGACATCATAGCTTGGACTTTCACCCTTATCATCCTTCCAGATCTTCATCACAATCCCGCGACGATCAACGCCATCGCGTCCTTGATAGAATACTCGAGAATAAAGCTGAAAATTTGCTGGCCCTCTGTTCCAGTTGGACTGCCAAAGACGAGTTAGTGTCGGAGTTCGAGAGATTCGGTCAATAGGTACTTTCTTGGAGACAACTTCATCGTCGCTTGCATGCTGCACGTCGCACGTTTCATCCTCTTCACGCAGAAGCTTGATTCTGCCACGGTGGATACTGCCGTCTTTGTCTTCAAAATCGATCATTTGGTTCACTCGCAGTTCAGCAAACGACAAGTTGGATATGCCAGCAGGTTGATTCTTTCTTCGTCGCGCCTTGCTACTCGACCCGCTTCTTTCCTTGCCATTGCCATCTTCACTATCGGACGAAGGATCCAATCTCTGTTCACTATCGCGTCTTGATTTCCGTTTTCGCACCGAAAGCGATTTGTCGTCCTTTTTGCTCTTGGACTTTTTTCTGGCGATTCGAATGAGCTCACGATTCATTCCTTTGCTCACTTGATCCGAGTCGCTGTCGTGGGAAACGTCGAACGTACCGTCCTTCCTCATCTTTTTGATTCGACCTGAGCGCCAAGTACCCTTTGCAGTCTTAAACTCAACCGAGTCGTTTTCGTGAAGAGAAAGTTCTTTGTCTTCATCGCTCGCAATGTCCGATTTCGACTTTTCTTTGCTCCTTGCTTTCTTCATTTGCTCAGCTGGCACTCTTTTCACAATCTCTGCTGTTTCATCATCAACAACATCGAATGTGTTGTCCTTCCGACACAGTCGAATTGTTCCTTGCTTCCATCCTGTGTCATCGGCTGTTGCTTTACGTTGGAACTGGACCTTGTCGTTTTCTCCGAAGTTATCAGCACCCTGCGTTTTTGCTTTCACAGTTTTGCTCTTTCTTGCTTCCTTGTCATGGCCACTTTCGTCATCTTTATCAGGCTTCTTTGGTCGCTTCTTCTCCGTTGCAGCATCTCCATCAGAAGCCATGTCAGCTTCTCTTGGTTGTTCCCGTTGTGCGCACCTTGGCAAACCGACACATATTATACATATGGTGACAGAAATAGCTGGACAACTCTTGAACAGGCCGATAATAAAGTCCGAAACGCCTCTTGTAATGATCGGATTCAGCCGATCCGAAGCATTTTTCACATCACCTGACATTCGCAACTGGGGGAAGACAACATTTTCTTTCCCACATGGGAAGCTATCCTTCACATGAACAGGTGGTTTATCCTGCTGCAGCTTCAAACGAGTCCGACTTATCTTCACCTCAGCCGATCACACCACCAGTCCGTCGCCGTTCCCGTCATTTTATCGTGAAGAAATTCACGCGGGGAAGGATACTCATTCTTGGTCTCGATGGCGCTGGCAAGACGACATTGGTTCACCAGCTTGTTCGTCGTGCAACCGAGGAAGAAACCCAAGTAATAACCAGCGGTAACGCTACGGGTGATGAAACATTTCGGGCGGCGGAGGATATTCGACCATTGAAAGTTGGTCTTCAACCGGATCCTACAAAAGCCTTTCAAACATGGAGCTATCGTTTGGACGCCGAGCGATATTTGCAAATCGGGGATATGCCTGGTAGGCGCACAAGTCGCGCAAAGTGGTACACAACCACTTCCGTATCCACGGAGACGAGCAATCCTACCGCTCTTCCAACTAGCGGACAGGGAACTCTGCCGTTGCTTGGTGTGGTCTTTGTTGTCGACGCGTCGGATAATTTACGATTTCCCTTGGTCGCGCAAGAACTCGTTCGATTTCAAAATTTCAAAGACCAGAAGAAAGCATTCCAAAAGGCACAATTCTTCCTCATTCTCAATAAATCCGATCGCGTGGTCGCTCCGATCCACCCGCCACAGAGTCAGCTGCCATCCAAAAAAGCATCACAGCGCCTGGCAATGCGTGAGATCCGTCGCGAGCTCAAGAAATGCGTTGACCACCAATTCTACCTTGACCAGAAGCGCAATCCAAGCTTCTTCGAGAAAGACAGCGCTACCTTTGGACCAAGTGGCGGAGCACTAACAGCACCAAGTGCAACCCAGCGAGCAACAAAAGCAGCAAACAATCGTGCTGTGGTCGCAGAAGCAGAAAGCGGAAAACAGCGGAAAACGAGCATCATGACGTCCATCATGGAGTGCTGCGCCCATGATCCGGAAAGCGTGAAAGCCATTCACATGTGGCTCAAGGAAGAAATCAAAAAAGCAATGTAGATCCATTCACGGATAATAAAGCCACACTCTTGGACCACATACTTGTCTGTATACTGCCACACTGTTGCATCAATCTTCCATTGCTCGATCACTCTTCTTCGGACTCGTCGTAGTCGTCGTCCTCCAGTACATGGTGCAAGGCGACGTTCCCGATCACTGTGAATTTCCCAGCCTTCACATCAGCCGCAGAGCTGTGAAGCGCAGCGTCATACTCCGCCATCTCTTGCTCAAGTGCAGACAACAAGATTTCCTCAGGATCCAACGTGTCTGGCGGCGATTCTTGCAGCGCAGCACCAGCATCTGTCGCCTTCTGGTCTGATTCCTCGGTCTTCGGGGGAATATGCTTATCATCCATAGGCTTCAAGAGGTCGACAGTCGTCTTTAGAACCTTCACAGGCAAAGACGATTCGTCCTTCCGGTCATCTGACTGCATGGCGCCGTCGGCTTCCGGCCGCTGTCGCTTGGTGGCCATTGGGCCCAATGGAAAGCATTTGCGCGCATTCGAAAGGCCCAGATGACCAACACTCTTCCTTTGTCACAAATATTGCGGAAAGTAGACTCAAAAGTATCGTTTAATTACAATACACAACAAGCCGTCAGGTTCATGCATGTGATTATCGTCGCTGCAGGAATCATCGCATTGCGTTGAGCATGGGATCTACGTCTTATGAGCGCTCAGGGCTGCCAGTGTGTCCAGATCATGGGACTCCTATGGCGACGTGTGTGGGGAGAGTGTGCCGCATCACTTGCACTCTTTAAAACCTTTTTATACTAATACTTATTTGGTTATAATGAAATTAATTATCACAATTACATTCTTAATTGCTTTCAACATAGATCCATATATTGATATACTTTGTGTACAAATTACACGCTTCGTTTCCGGTGACTCTATAAATTATGAGAGGGTTCTTGAAGCCGGATGCAGGTAGACACGCGCCGCGCATTCGGTTCATTCGGAATCATGGCGCCCAAGGCCAAGAGCAAAGCCACTGCCAAGGCGAAAGCCTCGTCGTCCTCTTTCCCGTTGCTGTCGGTGCTGGTGGCGCTCGTGGCCATTGCCGTGACTGCGTTTGCCTGGGCCCAGCCCGAGGCCTTTCAGCAGGCGGTGCACACCTCCCGCGCGCGTGCGCTAGCGCTCGTGGAGCAGTTCCAGGGCGGCAACGAATCGGCTGCTGATGCCGGGCTCAACTGCAACGCTGCGCATGAGTACCTGACCGATGTGCATCCAGTCAAGGGATTCCACGTGCTCTGCGTGAAGAAGACGCCCACGGACACGTACGTTGGCTTGCTCTGTCGCCCTTTGTCCTTGATTGCCTCGGCTCATGGCGTTCTTGTAGACTTTTCATCACGGCGTTCAAGGACGGCAACTTTGCCAACCGCACGGTGGAGACCGCGCTGGACCGCGCCAGCTTCCGCCTTGCGCTGGAGGAGACGCTGGAGATCCCTAAGCCTATGGATGAGATTGCCAAGAAGTACAAGCAGCCCTACGCGTTCTTCACGCCCCAGGGCGCACCGCTGGAACAGCTCAGCGAGATGGTCGACAACATCGTGTTCCTGTTCGAAGGCGGTCAATTCATCTGGCCTGGCGTCAAGATCGGCCACAAGAGTGAGTCCTGTTTTTCTGTTGGGGGAACGCGTCGTCGTGCTCATGAGCCTTGTTGTCGGTTGTAGCGGTGGTCACGGACGTCTTCGGCAAGGGCGATCTCGTGCTAGAGACGCTGAGCATGATCCCGCTGGTGTTTGGCGTGGACGAGTTCCTCAAGGATGAGGAGATTGACATCATCCTCGACCTCTCGCTCGAGCACCTTGCGCCCTCGGGCGTGACGCTCATCGACGGCCACGAGAACCGCCCGGCCACGGACTGGCGCACGAGCACGACCTACTGGCTGTCTTCGTCTCGCCACCAGGTGGTTCGCGATATCGATCGCCGCACGGCTGACCTTACCAAGGTGCCCATCAGCCACCAGGAGGATGTGCAAGTGCTGCGCTATGAGCAGACCCAGAAGTACGACCACCACACGGACTACTTCCCCGTGCACCACCACAAGAACTCGCCTGACGTGCTCGAGAGCATCCACCATGGCTACAAGAACCGCATGATCACGGTCTTCTGGTACATGTCGGACGTCGCCAAGGGCGGCCACACGATCTTCCCGCGCTTCGGTGGCGCTCCGCAGCCCAACACCATGAAGGACTGCACCAAGGGCCTCAAAGTGCCGCCCAAGAAGCGCAAGGTAGTCGTGTTCTACAGTATGTTGCCCACGGGCGAGGGCGATCCGATGAGTCTGCACGGCGGATGCCCTGTGGAGGAAGGCATCAAGTACTCAGGCAACAAGTGGGTCTGGAACAAGCCGCGTCCTTGAGTACTCTTGGATGGAGAAAGCAGCACCGATCCTGGCAAATGACGTAAGCTCTCACAATGCATTCTCTTTCATGCGTAGCAAGGCCATTTGGTTCTCTCTTTGCTTGGATGAAGACTGATTCAGGTTGTTTTCCCGTGACTGGCACATTCCAAGCCTGGACGACTTGGCAGCAAACATTGCTTTGCGCTGAGTAGAAGACAGCCCCAAAGTGACGCTTAATCATCACGAGTGCTAATCCAGTCGCGCCTTGGAGCGAAGCGTCAGATATGGATTTAGATATGGTCAGAATCGTAAGGACCTGATTCACCTCGTGACACATCAGACGTCAGCAGTGGATAGATACTGTCCACTGTTTTATTAAGGCACTTCGCCACTCTGGAATCGCAAGATAGATGAAGTGATGGGAGCATCTTCTCCTACATGATCCGCAAAGCATTACAATCGGAACTCTGAAGACGATACTGAAGAAGTGCATGGCTGGTGCTCTGCGATGTGAATCCCGCAAGATGAAGCTGTAGTTCGCGAAGAATGACGGCGGGTGGCTGAGTGCTCGCCATAAAGATGTGACGGCGTTGGCGAATGGAGAAGACACTGGGATCGTCAAAGCACTCATGAGTGCGGAAGGGATAAATGCGCCCACAACGAGGGAACGTTGGCAAGTTCAACATCCTATTTATCTATGACACGGCAAATTTCGAAGGGGGCGTTTCGCTGACGTTCAGAATCGAGTGTGAATCAGTGTCCTAAAATAGTGGACGTTACAAGAGCAGGAGAATTCCTCCTTTCTTTCTTTCTCTGCCTTGTTGGGCCTGAACAGGCAACATTGCATATGACAACTTCTGCTCGGTGGTGCCCTTCTTCACGAGCAAGCCATATTGACATGGCAGCGATTTGTATCCACCAGCCAGAATGGTATACTTGTAGAATCCAAGAGCCTAAAATAACCATCACCAAAAAGGGAAAACGGCGCGGTAAATATAGCGTGTACCGCGAAGATTTAGCTTTCTCCCGTAATTACGCGGAACCAAAACCGTAGGCTGTTTTTTTACGGCCCATGCTGCAGATCGGCCTTTTTTCCCCGTCGGACCTGGAAGAAGCAGCACTGAAGCGGTTCTCTCTCCATCTCTCGCCATGTCCTACAACTTCTACTCGCTGGTGTCGTCCATCAAGGACAAGTCCTCGCAGGCGCTCAACACGCTGAGCTCGGACCTCAAGGAGTTCTCGTCCATCATCCAGGAGGTGCGTTTGACAGGATCCTTTACGGCGCAATGATGATGATGATGATGAGGGCGCTCACGCTCCTTCTCTCTCTGCCTTTGTAGGACGCAGCGGAGGTGGCCAAGACGGTGCGCCAGACCGTACAGGAGACTAGCGAGTCGCTGCGCCAACGTGCTGAGGAGAAGGAGCAGAGCGAGCAGAATACTCAGGAGCAGAGCGAGAATGCCGCCATGTCGGACGAAGACAAGCCGCAGCTGCATCACGAAGAGCTCAAGCATGAAGGCAACGAGGCGGACACTGAGGAATCCGACAACCGCGGCTCTTTCTTCTCGTTTGGTGGTGCGCTGCCATCGCTGTCGTCGCTGTCTTCGCTCGAAGCCATGGGCTCCAAGCTGCTGAACTCAGCCGACGAGTTCCTCGGCGCGCTGGCCGGAGACGCTCCTGGTGCGACCGATACGGAGGATCTCCAGAGCGAGAGCGAGCTCAGCGCCCGCCGCTTTCGCCTCCTGGCGCTGCAAGAAGACGCCGACACGTACATCGACCCGCCACTGGACTTTGAGACCTTCCAGAAGTGGCAGGCTGGCCTGAGTGATCAGGACTGGCAGACGTTGCGGGACGAAGTGCTGGCGCACTACCCGACGGTCGGCGCCAAGGAACAGGAGCTCGTTCCGGACGTGCTGCCCAGCGAGACCTTCTGGGCGCATTATCTGTACAAGGCGTCGCTATTGGCAGCGCAGGAGCAGCGCGGGGCTGATCTCCTGGAACATGGTAGGCACATCAATGGGGGAGCTTGCTGGTGATGCTCGATGACTAACGCTATGTCTGTGGCGCCTCTTAGCTCTGAACGACAGCGAGGAAGAGATCAGCTGGGACGTGGACTCGCCCAAGCACGAGGATGGCTCCAAGTTCTTCCCCACGGAGGAGTCCAAGCAGGAAGAGCCGTCTTCTGCCACGTCGTCGCCTGTGACCGGTTCTGCTGCCGCTGGCAACTCGGAGTCCAGCGACGGTGAGAGCTGGATCGAACTGGACGAGCGCAAGGACCAAGGCGCCCCGCTTTCCATGTCGTCCATCGCCTCTTCGTTACCTGAGAACAATGCGGCGCCATCGACGGCTGCCAAGGCTGACGAAGTCGCCGATGGCGAAGACGATCTTGACTGGGGCGACGACGACGAAGACACGACAGCGCAGCTGGCCGAGGGCTCCACGACCACCGCTGCGGGTGAGACCCCGGTGCAGGAGGACGGCAAGCCGCGCGGAGGCGACTGGGGCGAGTGGGACTAAGTGTGTGTTGTGTGGCGTTTGGTTTGCGTGTAAAGATCGCTCTTCTTTTCTTCTCTATCCACTTCATTTATAAAGGAACATCGACCTGTTGGCTTCTTTGTGTTGCCTTGGTGGCTAAATCTTGGTGTTTCACAGTGACTCAAAGCCGCGTATTCATTGCAGGACCCGGACAAAGCCGTCGGGTCGTGGGGTAGCAAAAGCCGCCTTCAGGCTTTCCTTGTGTTATGAAGTGGGAAGGCTCGTCGTGCTTGCGTCGCAATCGTCATCGTCCATGTCTTCGCAATCAGTTCCGAAGAGCAAAACCTCACTTGGTTCGCGAAGTTTAATCTGAAAAATTGCTCCAGCACGATGGCTCGCAAAAATATGTTTGATATGTTTGGGTGGAGTTGTACAGTATGATTATGGGTGAGGAATAGATAAATAAATTCAAATTTTGATCAGATTGGTATAATCAGCTAAGGCGTCCACAGTAATCACGCTGCTTCCACTAACAGGCAGTTTTAAGTCACTTGACATAAACCCGTATTTTGC
>JAADVF010000709.1:0-15022 GCA_023334555.1 Elongisporangium undulatum | reverse complement strand
CACCTGATGCGGCTTGGTGCTGGCCATGCAGATGGAGTAGCTCAAGCGGTTCGAGGGGACTCCACGCATACTGTTGGCTCCCAGCGACGCGTCCGAGGCGTTGGTAGCGTCAATGGAAGCGGAGATGAGGTAGTCGCTTCGGGGGCCGTTGACGTTCTCCATCATCGTGTACAGCGTGTAGTACGTGGGCACTTGGTTGGCAACAGTCATGTCTTGAGTCGATGGAGAGTCCGGAATCCCTTCCAGCTGAACGCAGTAGCAGGCGGATCCAGATCCAGACCAGCAGTAAGGGTATGCTGCGTCTGCGATCGCCCACGGACAAACCTTGTCGATCTTCTCCACTCGCACCACCGCGCGCACCAAACCGTGGTCCCAGTATGCCTGCCAGAGACTGCCCTGGAATGCGCTGCCGATACTGCTGGTCGTGAGTGAGTCCGGCAGATCGATATGGAGGCTCTTCAGTAGATACTCTGGCAACTGTTTTGCAGTGTTGCTCCACAAGACCAAGAGATCCTTTGGCGCGTTCAGAAGCCCGTACCTGTTTGCATTGGTACCAGCGCCCGCCGGAGATGACCACACCTGCAGCTTGCTCGCAACATCCACATTGATCACCGAAACGGTAGTAAATGCACCGACATCGTCTTGCAGCTGATATCTCAAAGGCTCGATTGCTCCGAGATGGAAGGAGCCGTTGTTGTTCCACTTGCGACGTTCAGTGTCCAAAGCGTCGCTCAAGACCTGCGCAGTGTACCGTTGCGTGACGAAATAGCGCGGGATAACCTCTTCAATATTCAGTTGGAAGCGCCATAGAGCTTCGTTCAGCTGATCAGCGTATTCGCGCGAGCCTTCCGCGTCGACCAAGGCCTCTCCGGTCTCTCTCAGGCTTACCATGTTGCCGCACGGGGGCAGAAGATAGCGCAAATGGTATGCTGCGCCGATGATCGAGTTGCCAAACTTCTCGTAGTCTCGTCGATTGTAATCAAAAACGCTGAAGTCCTGGACCACGTTGGCCGGATTCGCCTGGTGCCGCAGGTTGTCGAAGAGAGCGTCGTATTTGCTCACTTCGCACGCACGCAGGAACTCGAACGCCTGAAGCTGGTTCATGTTGTGCTTGATGTAATTCGAGTACGCGAAGCTCAAGTGCGAAGCCTGGCGGAACATCTCCTCCACATTGGCAACCTTCAGATCGTGGCGAATCTCATTCGGCATCTGCTTGATGCTTCGGTAGATGGAAGCGAGCTTCGTGTTGAGCTGGTAGACGAACTGAATGATCTCGTTCACTTGCGCCTCGACGACCTTCACTCCTTTTTCGATCGTCGTGATCCGGTCGTTGATCACTGTGATCTGGTCGCTGACGAAAGCGATCTTGCGCCCTAGATCGGTGCGCATGCTGTCGGTCTCACTGACCAGAGCGTTGGTCGAAATGCGCGCAGACGCCACAATCTGGTTGGTCACACCTGCCAATCGATCGCGCAACTGGACTTGGCGAGCAGTGAACTCCGCACTGATATCCTGTCGAGCCTGCTTGTTAGTCTCACTGACTGTGCTGGTGATGTAGTCGATGCCGGCCACTTTTTGTTGATTGGTCGTGGCGATGAGATCCGAGAGAGAATTCAGTCGGTCCGTCGTGAGTTTGGCCGCGTTGTCAATGACCTGCTTCACGCTGGCTCGAGTGTTGGCTCCAACAGAGCTGATGGTCCCCGATAGCTCCGTCAATTTTTGCGTCGTATCGGTGTACACTTGGTTCAGATACTTGGAAGCGTCGGAAAACCCCGTCTGCAGTGAGCTCGAGAGCCCATCCAGACTCCCGTCCAGGCTTTTGATGCCAGTCAATTCGATCGTGTGCTGTTCAGTCGTTTGAGCTTCGAGGTTTTTCATGGCCGTGATCTCCGCACTGCCTGTGGTGTCCAGATCATCGCTCACTCCGTTCAGGAGCTTCATCTCGATGCCATGGACTTCCAGCACGGTCCCGATCGTCCCATCGATGGCCTGGATCTCTTCTGTGTGCGCATCGGATATCACTTTCAAGTCCATGGCCGTTCCTGCCCAGACGGCCAAGTCCTTGGACTTGATCGATTTGGCCAGTTCCGACGTGTTGTAGTTGCTGATGGCATCATTGATGGACGTTCGTTCATCTGCGAAGGCGTTGAGAACGGAAGAAACGTCAGCGCTGGCATCAAAACTCTTGGAGCTGTTGGTCAGAGTGGCCGCAGCCTGGACAGCTACAGACGGAGTCGTTGCCTTGGAGTACTTCTTGCTTCGCACCCAGATGTCTCGCGCATCCATGAGCTTCGGCATTGAACTTGGAGAAGTCATCGTAGTGGTCTCAGTGATGAAACCACACATCTCGTTGCCGTAACTGTTGTATGTTTTCCAGTTCGCAGTGGATGACTTGTCCGAGTAGAATCTCTGAGCATCCTTGTTGGTCTTGGAGATCCAGGTCACGTACTTGCATCCCGAACGCGTGTTTAACGTCCACACGCCGCAATCCACATCGAAGACTTGTCCTTCATCAGACTTATCTGGACAGTCATCCAGAAAGCTGCCGGCTGTGAACGTGAGCCAGTCGTATGTGTTGCTGAGGGTACTGACAACGGAGCCCCAGTCGTCATCATACGCCTCTTGCAGCTTGCTGTCCAGATCGCTGGATTTGAATGAGCTCTTCATCTCGTCAGCGACGTTTGCGAGGCTGGTGATTGCGTTCACGATGCTCTTTCGGTGGCCCTCGTCAGCGCTTCTGAGCTTGTCAACGGTTGCCTGGTCCGTAGCGTAGGCGAATTCGCACTGGATGTAGTTGGTGTACGCAACAGCCAGCGCGTTCGCGTACGAGATCGCTTCGCTGAGATAAGCGGCAGCCTTGGTCTTGAATGCGTTTCGCATGGTTTCTTTGGTGCCGTCCACATCCACAAGACTCACAAAGAGATCACTGGTGCCGGCTTGGTCGGCGTCGCAACTCCTCTTTATTGCCGACGCGGCGTCCGCCATCTGGTTCGACGTCCCGAGCTCCGTGCCAAAAGCGCGCACTTTGCGCAGCTGGTCTCGGATGGTGGAGAGGCCGATGCGGGCGGCCAATTCCGACGACTCGCCGTTAATGGCTTTGGCGATATCGGCGTACTTCTGGTTCACGCCCTTGACGAAGTTCTTCATCGCCTGGTCTTGCGCGGCTGCGATGAACACCGAGAGAATGGCGTTGGCTACGACTCCCGCGAAGAGAAACGCCCCGCTGGAAAAGGCGGTGGCGATGTTGATGAACGCTTTGACCGTTTCCATGTCGGCGGCAGATTGAAGCTTGTCTTTCACGGCTTGAGTGGCGCTATCGTAATCGTTTGACGAATAGCTCGACTTGTCCGCCAGCCGTCTGGAACCAGGAGCCGCGACTGAGCATTCCGTCTGGAAGCACATGTGCTGCATCCACGAGTCGCTCCAGTTCTCCGACCGCGTATCCATGAGACTCCATGCAGACGCGAACGGGTAGCCTTGCAGGTCCTGGCTCGAATCCCAGGCCTCAGCTGAGAATGCTGAGCCACCAGCAGGCGCAGAATCCCGCGAAACAACAGACGCTGCGAGCACTGGGCACGGATTCAGCGCCGCCGATAATAGGCACGCGCAGGCCCACCCACTCGCACTGATGAGTTGCATGAAGGCGAGAACAGGAATGCGTGGCGCAGCTACTGGCGTTATGTCCGATGTCGGGGAGGGATGACCCCCGGTTGTCTACAGACAGTGTCAACAATGCACTGATATTTGTTAATCCCCAGTGGGACTGGTGATGGATGAGCTTTGGGTGCAGATAATCGCTATTAGATATGCAAGGAGTTAGATGTGGCGCTGGGAAGACTCCAATCTGTGTTCTCTCGCAAGAGACTGGCGCGAAATGGCGTAAGAATAAGAGCCCCAGCCACACGCAGGCGTATCCCACGCCAACAGGTTGTGTGGCTGGGATTCCTGCGTACCCACAAAACCAAAAAGCAAGGCAGGGGAAAGTACAGCAAGACCAGCTCAGTTGTATGACCTGAGTGGTCCAGCTTGAAGCCTGGTTGACTGGGCAACAGGGGAAGTACATATGGCCCTCGAATATCATGAACGGCTGCAGCGACATTCGTGTCAATGTATCGCAGTTCAGAGGCGTCCTAGTAGGTAAAAACGATGCGTTAAGGAATGCGGCGACTTCTCAAGCTTGCTTGGTCCACATGCGATCCATTGAGACGGCTCGATTGATTATTTCTATCTATTTTCAAGTCAACGTCTTCTCACAGAACTCTCCGGCCATTCCCTCAGGGCAACTGCACTGCTCGAACTCGCAATGCCCCTCGCCGCACAAGCCAATGACGTCGCAGAATGAGCGGAAGTAGGCGTGGAACACTTGGTTCGAGGTGTTCAAGGCGCACGAAGCCATTGCGAGCCCTCCACCAGAGTACGCGAGACAGTCCAGAGTCTGGCGGTTGCGGTAGCGCTTCGTGGTCCAGTCGTAGCTGAATTGCTGAGCAGTCTTGTCGCCATCACACGTTTCCATCGAGACACTCTGGCCTTGCTGCGCGATACACAGGGGCGACCCAAGCAGAGGCAGCTTGATAACTCCATTTTGTGGGTGGTACTCCCACAACTGAGTCTCGGCTTCTAAGTCACAGTCTGCAAAGGTAACAGAGCCACCGGAGCTGTACTGGAGGCACTTAGTCAGGTCGCTGTTGCGCACGGGCATGCCAGGGCGATCCAAACGGTCCATCTCCACAAACATCTTGGTGACAGTCGAGTTGCTGAGCGACGTTCCACTTGAGAGAGCGAGCACCTTGAAGCGACCTGCCAAGGTCTCTTCCAGACCAAAGTAGGACGAGGAGTCCTTGGCCGTGATGCTGCCCGTCTTCGGGAGGTACAGCCATTGTTGCTCAGTGGCTCGGAGGTCGCAGCCGCCAACGGATACTTCGCCCATTGCGGTCCGCTCCATGCAATAGGTCGGAGAGCCCACGGAGCGCAGCATGTACTTGACGTCGTCCCAGAGCCACAAATGATTGTCGACTCGCTTGTCTGGCAGAACCACTTCGATGCGGCCACCTTCGAGCCCCACGGAGCGGTAGTCGAGCGTGCGCAACAGAACCTTGGGGTGCTTCTTCTGGCACCGATCGCCAGAGAATCCCACAGGGCAAGTGCACTTTCCTTCCATGGTGCACGATCCGCCGTGAAGACACTTGATGCCATTGCACTTGACAAAGTCATCACAGTAGGTGCCGGCGTATCCGTCGGTGCAGGAGCACTGGCCCTGGATGCATGTTCCGTTGTTGCTGCACTCCAAGGACGAACACGTCTCTCTCGTGCACTTAAGACCGCTGTAGCCAGTCTCGCACTGGCATCCGCCGAACTCGCACTTGCCGTGGTTGCAGCCGTCGGATCCCATGAAGTCCGACATGAAGCAGTAGTCTCTCTTGGGCACGTACCAGTGCTGACGCGCATCCGCTGAGCTGCAGGTTGCGATGCTGAGAGCGTTATCGGAAGTGAGGACGACGCACATCGTGGACGACGCAAGCCGCAGCAGACCGCTGGTCGAGTCGTACTCGAACTGCTGGTTATTCTCCTGAGTATCACAATTGGCACTGATCACTGACGACTTGGGGTTCAGCCTGGTAGCTAACTGCGCTTGAGCACACACACTGCCCTGGCGCAGGAGTCCAGCTCCGCTGTATCCTTCGAACTTCCACTGGAGCTCGGCGTTCAAGTTACACGTGGCGATCTGCAGCTTGCCATTGGTGATCGCCCAGCACGCCTTGGCGTCGTTGCGGTTGCGAATGAGGAAAGTCGGGTCGTAGATGTCCACTGGCTCCTGCCAGATCTGACCGGGGGATTCGCTATCGATGCAGGTGTCCACGCGCAGCGTTTGCTCTGAGCCAGGCGAGGCCTTGGTGGTCATGAGACACAAATTGTGGTGATCCACTTGGAGCAACCCCATTTGCACGTTGTACCACCACTTCTGCATCTCGGAGCCTGAGCAGAGGGCGAGCTTCACATTCGGCTGCGCTGCCTCCAGACACATGAGTCGGTCCTTGACCTTGATCTCGTTGGTATTGTCCACGTCGTGGAAGAACAACTGGCTTCGCTTGGACAGATCGGGAGCCGCCGTGACGAGGTCGTAGTTGGAGCTGCCGACTGTGAGGAAGTAGCCGGTCGAGGCCTGGATGCCCTTGTACACAGCAGCAGTCTCGCACTTGGAGCCGTGAACGCCCTCGGGACAGCGGCAGTTGCCATTAACACACACGCCGCCGTTCTGGCACATGACTCCGGAGCACTTGTCGTTCCATGGCTTGACGGTGCTGATGGTGAAGAAGTGGTTGCTGGGCAGTGAGGCGCAGGGAGCCGTCGTGAGCGGATTCCCATCGCCGGCTGTCGTAATACAAAGCGTCGTGTCACGGATGTGGAAGTTACCAGTCGTCTTCCCGTTGTCGGAGCTGATGACGTCGAAGTCGATATGCTGATTCTGAACCGACGCATCACAGTCCCAAAGATGGGCCGACTTCTCCTCTCCGACGGTCGGCGCGTCCAGGCAGACGTTGCTACCCGACATCCCGAGCGTGAGATAGCCTTCCTCGAAGTTGTACTTCCAGTTCTGAAGCGGCGAGTTGGCACAGTCTTTCGGCCGCACGTCGGAGTACTTCCACTGGTTGTCGGCCGTCAGACATTTGTTGTCCTTGGTCACGTAGTAGCCGTTGTAGTGCAGCGACCATTGCTGGTTCGTGTTGCCATCCGTGCACCAGTAGACTTGCACGATGGAGCCCGTGCTCTTGTCCGCGTCCAGACAGAACTCGTTCATGTCCACGTTGACGAACGTGAGCTTGTTCGTGTCGTAGTTCCATTGCTGCTTGGGCGTGTTGTCGGCGCAGCTCACGACGAGCACCACCGGACGACCGTCCGAGATGACTCCCCGGCCGGACACGGTGACGCACCAGCCGTCAGGAGACTTGATCTGCTTCTGGTAGTTGTCATTGTACATCCACTTTTGCTCCGTCGCCTGCGTGTCGTCCGCGTACTTGACGCCCCACGAGTTGGCCGACTGCCAGAAGCGCGTGAGGGCGGCGTTCCAGCTGGTCAGGATCTCCAGTTGCGTACCATCGGCTGCCACAGGGGTAGTCAACCAAGACGCAGCTGCGACCGTGAGGGCGGAGAGAAGACAGAGCTTCATGCTGCTGGTTGGTTGGTCGAGAAAAGCGAGAATGAGCGGCTCGACCTGCCGGGTGCACTGAGCCAGAGTGGCCCGTCTATCGGGTTATCGACAGTGTCTGTGCATCCCATTAGTATCCAGAGCAGAAAAAGGGGCCATCCACAAATCCCCTCGTGGGTTCCCTCAGCCACCCAACATCCGCCCAGCAAGTCCCACAGTCAGCGTCTCTGTGTCAGTGGCGCTCACTCTGCTGAGATTCCAGGAGGAGGAGACGCCGCACACGCCCATTCACTCGCGATCTTCCCAGCTCTCGCCATGCGCTTCGTCTTCTCTTTGCTACCTGTTGCACTGCTGCTGCTGTCGTCGGAGACTCACGCCATCACCAGTCGGGAGTGGGAAGCTATTCCCGTGGCTGGTCATGCTATTAATACGACGCGCCAATTGGCCGGCTCCAGCTCCGTGATCTCGTATTTCAGCGACATCAAGGGCTTCTTGGGCTCGCTGACGACGCCCGGGAAGCTGGACGCCACTCAAGTGGTGAGCAAACTCAGCTCCGTGGACTTCACGATCTTGAGCAAGTCCATCGACGTTGTGGTGCCCGAGACCGGCAAGTCGAACACGTGGGCGTCGATCTCCAAAGACACGGATGACTCCATCAAAGCGATCTCCAAAGCCTTGGAGGCGCTCTCCAAGCAGATCGCGAGCAATCTCAAGGAGGCCCATGTCATCGCTGATGTGAACCACATCTCCTCTTGCTGGAATTCTCTCCAGAGTTTCGTCGACTCCGCTCGCGCTCAGCTCCGAGTCGAATGCAGCCGAAGCGCACTCGATCCCTCAGCTGCCATGGTACATTTGGCCCAGACCGACTTCACGGACGTGGCCGATCCAACGGCTCTGGCGTCCTCCGTTCTCTCCAGCATGGTGCTGGGCATCTGCATCCGCCAGTTCTGCAAGTCCAACCTGAATCCAAGAAGCGATCTCACGCTGGTTGGCACGCTGCTTCTTGCTTGGGCCGGAACGCAGTCCGATGCGGCAAAGACCGATCTCATCACCAAGTTCATGGACGGGCTGAAAACAGGCAACATCCCCGCCAACCAGTACGCGGCAGTGAACTCGGGCATCGTGGACTCGCTGAACAAGTATTTGGACTCGAATGACGATCTGCTGAATGGCACGATGAGCGCAATCAACAGTCCGGAGTGGCGGCAGGCCACCAGCAGCAACACGGCCGCCGGGAACGGGGCGGCGGTCGTGGCAGCTGCGATCGCCAAGGCGTCGAGTGAGAACATGAAGGACTTGACGGCTCTGGACAACGTTATCGTGGACACGCACAACATTCGTATGGACAAGATCGGTGAGATCAGCACCAAGGTCGACACGTGGCACACCAAGAAGATGGACCAGATCAGCAGCATGAAGACGACGTTCACGGGCCAGCACGAAGAGCGCATGACTGCGCTGACCAATGTGGACACCAAGGTGCGCTCTATCACGAACCAGGCCTCCCAGGGCTTCTCCAAGTTCCAGTCGGACATCCAGAGCGTTCAGGTTGGGCTGCAAGGCCAGATCTCTCGGATCGACGGCGAGATCAAGGCCGATGCTGGCGAGACGACCAACTATCTGTCGAACGCTCTGATCGACGCGGGCAACCAACGCGACGCCCAGATCAACCGCATTGATTCGCAAGTACGACAGGGAGCTGAAGTGATCAATCAGCATCTCGAAAGAGCCCAGCAGGTCGTCCAGAACGAGTTTGATGCGACCCAAGACACCCTCGCGAGTGCGTCGGAGAACACAGCCAAGTTCATCTCAGATGCCATGACGCAACTGCAGAGCACGGTTGTGAGTACGTACACGCAAGTGCGCGGTATAGTGACCGATAGCATCCAGACTGCGGCGGACGGTCTGAGTGAGGAGCTGAGCTCCATTGACCGCAAGCTGCAGATCACCAACAACCGCCTAGAGATCCTGGAAACGACTGTGACCACTGTCCAGGAGAAGCTGGCGGTGGCCACACAGCTGCTGCTGAACCTTGAAGCATCGATCGACATTGTGGCAGATCGATTGCGTGGATTATCGAGCGACATCGCTGGGATCCTATTCGAGGGTGATCTGGAAGACATGAACAACCGCTTCAGCAATCTGCGCGAGAAGTACTCGGCCTACGTGTCCAAGACCAGTACTCGCACGATCTTCGCCATGAAGACAGCCTGCGACTCCAACATGGCCTACGACCTGTTTCTGTCGTTCATCAACCTCATCGACATCGACGACAGCCAGATCCCCGACCAGATGGAGAAGTTTGGGCACATGGCCAAGAAGTACGAGCAGTTCGGCATGGCCGTCGTGGGGTCCATGGTCGAGCTCTCGCTGCTGAGCAACCTGTGCTCTGGTCTGGGCTACACCAGTCTCTCTCGAATGGAGCTAAACCAGAAGGCCACAGAGCACGACAGTCTCATCCAACGCACTGCCGGTCAGTTCACTCGACACGTGGACGAGATCCTGCCCATCTACATGATTCGCTATTACATTGCCAGCGAGTTGGAAGCCGCCAGCACGCAGCAGTGGGGCGACGCCTCTGCCAAACAGGCTCGCGCCGAGACGCTTCGTGGAGAGCTGCAAGACTCTATCGGTGACTTTGCTCGGATCACGGTCTTCTATGCTGGCGACGGTACCATTGAGCTGAACCACTTGGACGAGCTTGCCTCCAACACGTCCGATATCCACGAGATCAAGAGACACGGCGTTCTGCTGAGCTCCAACAAGAAGTTGGGCGTCATGTGGGGCTCCACTCCCCAGCTCCCGGACTCTGAACACGCCCAGATTGACGACCAAGAGCTGCTGCGCCAGGGCATCTATCGTGGCTACATGCGCTCAAGCGACAATCGTACAGATTGCGCAGTTGCTCAAGACCTGTCCGTTTATCCCCGTTGTGCGTCTTGCTACTGCATGCATTACGAGTACTTTGCCTCCACGACCTCCTCCACTGCTGGCCGAGCTGTCACGCTGTTCAACTCGAGCGACTTCGACAGCGACTTTGCTGTGATGACTACGACCGATCCCTTCGTGGACTACGAGATCCAGACAATCCTACTGCAAGTGGACAACGTCGGCTCAGCGCAGGGCCGAGTCCGAGCGCCAGCTCTCTCCAAGTCTCGAACGCGACAGGAGCGCGTGCTATGGGAGGGATTCTCGGACACGGGCAAAATCAAGGTGGCTCCAGCCAACGTCAAAGGCACGCTGCTGTACAAGAACGAGCTGGAGCTGACGCTGCAGTACACTCGGAGCGAGGGCGCGACGGAATCCTTCCGACGGGTCATCCAGTTGTTTTGCAACGGCCGCAGACAGATCGTGACGTACACGGCCCCCAAGGCGTCGTTCCAGTACACATGCCGTGAGAACGCGCGCACCACTTTGGAGGGAAGCTCCAACACGCTGGTAGTGGGCGGAGTTCCGACCAGTCGCATGCAAGGTGCAGTGTGTGCGTCTACGTCCACAGAGAAGCGGTGCCGTGTCGTTGGAGCCCTTGACGAAGTGCCTTTAGGATTCAGCTTCCTGGACATCGGCCAGTACGTCACTGACCTCACGGTCTTCAGCGGCTCGCAGCTGAGCGGCAGCTTCGCCATTTGCAAAGGATGCAGTGCGGCGGAACTCCAAGCTTCGGGCATCGCGCTGAAATCGTTCTCGCTGGAGACACCAGAGCTGTCAGTCCTACCATTCTTGGACGTAACTTGCACCAAGACCAGCGAGACGCTCATGGTCTGCCGAGAGTAGATGGAAATACATACACAAATCCCATTCAGCCACTCGCGCTATTCAAAGTCTTGATCTTTTATCACGGTCTGGGAGCCACGTCTTTGGATCCGCCGGAGTAGATGAGTGGCACCTTCAGGCTGTCGACAGTCTCTGCGATACGCACTGGAATGGACCTTTCGGTGCCACGGTTGCTGGGTGCAACGCTGCCCACCGCTCTTTTACTAGTACCATTACTCACACCAGAAAATCGCAGGAATCATCCGTGCAAACTTGATCCGGACCAGTCACTGTCAATAGCGCGCGTGATTGGCAGGCGGCTATTAATAAAGGTGGGTGCGTGGCCACACAGATCCAGCGGCCCCAGTCTCCAAACACCAGTGCCCCCACCACTCAAGCATGTCTGTGTGGAGAGCGCTACTACTATGCGCCGCCTTGTGGCTTCCTCAAATGATCGTAAGCGTCGAGGTTATCTCCAGCGCTGCGGTCGAGTCCCATGCCCCAACGCGCCGCTACTCTGCGGTGGCAAGCTCTAGCTCCGAAGACTTGCACGGTTTCCCGTTCGTCTCCGCGATGGAGCAGGAGGATGACGTCTTGCTCGGCCATGCGGACGAAGAGTGGTCTCAGAGCGTCTGCTCTTCATGCCCGGTCTCGTTTGCGTCTCCAGCGCGACGCCTCGCGACGACTCCCAGTGAGGACTCGGTGCAGAAGCTGATCAGTAAATTCAAAGAGGACAGCTACTACCAGTCCACCCTGGACTTCGTGACCAACATCGGCAACGGCCCTCTGATCGCGTTCGGAATGATCGCGTCTCCGATCTTCTCGTCCATCACCACGTCCTTCAGCGAGGCCTGGGGGAAGCTGCAAGCCAAGCTGCTCACCCAGGCCAACTTGGTCATGGGCTACGTCAAGCAAACGGAGAACAACATCGACTTCAAGATCGCCAAGGACAAGATGGACCAGTTCATAGCAGGGTCCAAAGCGTTTGACTTGTCCTACAACACGCTCCATGAGGACCTGGTGACGGTCTGCACCTCAGTGAACACCAATCCGACGCTCACGCTGCAGCAGCTCAACTCGTTCGCGAACGAGTACATCAGCAAAGTCACTACTATGTGCACCACCCTGGGAGAATGCGTGGACAGTTACGGCTTGGAGTACGTCCTGGCCATGACGGTAGCCTACGGCAACGCGATGATGTGTGCTGCCGAAGTGACCAAGAACAGCGACGACCTGTACAACCAGGCCATAGCCTACAGCAAGCAGATTGACACTGTCGGCACATCTATCACCAAGGCAGTGAACGCCGCCAAGACTTACGCCGTCAACGCCACCAATGGAGGAGGCTCTGGACAGGCGTCGCACACGATTGCGGAGATGTTTGACGCCATCAAGGAGAAAGACAACTTGAAGGAGAAGGACGAGGTTATCGATATGTACAAGGACTACTTCCCGTGGGTTGTGTTCAAGGTCGTGGACTTCTCTGGCGACGACGCTGACGAAGGCAAGAGTGCGTGCGGCTTTGGTGTGACGCTCGAAGGCCAAGTGGGTGATGTGAATTGCGGAATGATGTACAACCAAGCGAATCACAAGGGCGGGACTGTGCTCCTGTGGCAGCCGGTAGACTCCTCTTCGGCTGACTGCAAGTACACGATCACGAGTACCGACTTCGCCAAAGGAAGCTCCGACACAGTGAACAGCATCATTGAAAGCTACCACAAGCAGGCGGCAGACCAACAGTTAGGCCTGGCAGTCTACCCGCGGATCAAACCCACACGAAGCGGCTGGATCGATTGCTATGGCGTGACGACGATCACAGTCACAGGGAAGAAGTACGTGACTCCGGACGTGAAGACTGTGACGCCCAATCTCAATCAATCAGCTCGCAGCGACGTCGACGCGCTCATCAAATCACAGACGGACGCATCCAGTGGGAGCACGCTGTCGACGACTGCGGCAGTGGATTACTTCAACAAGTTTCAGGACCAGCAGAACAGCCTACAGCAAGTACTGGAGGACTTTGGGACGTCGGAGTTGGCCAAGGCCATTGGGAAACGCGATCCGGCAGTCCTGACCGGAGGCGAGTTCGGTCTGTCTGTGCTGGGCAAGGCCACGGAGAACGAGTTGGCCAAGATGGATCAGATCCAGAACCGAGTGGACGGCACGCACAAGGTCGAGATGTCAGCGCTCACTGGCGTCTCCAACAAGCTTGACTCGACTCACGCTGCTGAGATGCAGGGCCTGGATGACTTGGGCACCACTGTAACTGGCCAGCACAACGAGGAGATGAAGGAGTACGGCGTTATCAGCGCAGATGTGGACACGCTTGGGTCGACCATCGACGCAGGCTTTTCCCAATCGTTCAGTGCCGTGCAAAGTGTCCAGTCGACCATTTCCAACGATCTGGCTGGCATCAGCCACACGGTGGGCAACAGCGCAGAGGAAACACGGCAGAAGGTGAAGAGTGTGCTGGACCAAACGACCCAAAAGACGCTGCAAGCCTTGGGGTCGCTCTCGCAGACCATCGAGTCGGTTAATACGGGTACAATCAACGCCCTCGGTCAGCTTCAGAGTTCGATTGAGCAGCGAAGCGATCAGCTGCGCCAATCCATCCGGCAAGAGTTCTACCAGCGCCAAGTTCAAGTCCAGAACAGCGTTGTCGAGACCACGAACCTGGTCCTGGCTGCTGCGGACAGCGTCACCAACACCTTGTTGTCCGAGATCGACGTCGTCCAAGCAGGCTTGGGAAAACAGCTTGTGACTATCGCGAGCAGTGTGGACGTGATGGACGGCCATTTGGTCGCTCTGGAAGCCCAGCTGATGGATGCGCGCAAGCAAGTGGACAAGATGCTGGTCTTCCTGGCCAACATCCAGCAGAAGACCACAAACATCCTCAAGAGCGTGCAGAATATCCCAGAGCTGCTGCGCAAGGCGCTGTTCGAGCACAACGTAGACCACTTGACTGAGTCGTACAAGAAACTGAACTACGCGTTCACTCAGTACATCGCAACCGGCATGCTGCCGCTCTACCGGTACGAACTGCTGACGGCCTGCAAGAACTATGCCCAGGGAGACACGCTGTTCTCGGCCTTCGTTCATCTGGCTGGCGTGACAAGTCGGAGCAAGTTGATTGACTACTTTGGCAACTTTGACTACGACCGCTCCAGCTACGAGCGGTTCGGAGGCGAAATGATCGTGGGCGCGTACGGGCTGCAACGTCTGTCGCTGACCTGCTCGCGCTTGAAGCTGAACCTCACGACCGAGAGCTTCGTGGCCTTGTCTCAGACGTGGGACGCCGACGTCAACACAGCCATGGGCGTCTTGCAGGTGAACATCGAGGAGGTGATCCCTCAGTTCTTCCTGGAAGACTACTACACCTCCCAGCAGTTGGCGCAGTATCTGCAGGACGCTCGCACCTTGGTGAGCTCCAGTGACGACGATTTCGCATTCGAGGCCATTGAACAAGTGCGCTACCGCATCCAAGAAGACCTCGGCACCTTCGCAAGCGTTTCGATCATTAACGTGGACTACGCCAGCAAACTGAGCCTGTGGGTCTCTCCTGGCGGTGCAGGCAACGGCATCAACCGCTACGGGTTCCTCAATACCCCATCCAGTCTCTTGGTCTTGTGGAGCAACACAGCGAAGCAGATTCCGTCGGTGCTGAATGACAAGCTCCAGATTGAGTTGCCAACCGCAATTACCACGTCAAGCCTTGCAAGCGCTTTCCACGGGACACTGTGGCAGGCGTACTGGGACCACGGCATGGTGCGCACTGTGGTGCGAGTGGAGAAGATCGGCAGCGTATGCCCATGGGCGATCGCAGATGCTGCGTATCCGTACTGCTGGGCCGGATCTGGGTCTGCGTGCTACTGCGTTCAGCTGGAAGGGATTCCGGACTCTCCGTCCACACAGGAATTGTCAAGCGCCAACCAAGTGCCCACATACTACACGTTGTACACATCCTTCGACGACTCCACTGTGGCTCGAAGCGACTACCTCATCTCCGCTTCCATTGACGCTACCAACGCCTCGGACGCGTCGCTGGGAGCCAACAGTATGCGTGGAGTCCCCTCGAACCGCTTGAGCTACTCCATCTGCATGGCCAGCACCAAGCCGCATCAGGTG
>JAADVF010000708.1:0-15023 GCA_023334555.1 Elongisporangium undulatum | reverse complement strand
CTGAGGTCGACGAGCGGCAGCGGCTGGCGGTGGCAGCGGGGCGCGCGGCATCCGGGCGAGACGAGGTCATGTTCTTCGTTGGCTTGGCGATATGTCTGAATGACGAGACTGGACTGAGCAGACTCGATGATTGATGGGTTCGGATCCAAGACAAGGGTTAGGGGAGGCGGACAACCGGAGCGGACGTCAAGTGGACGGCTGTTCACAGTACCGGTATTCAATCTTTGTTTGTGCGTCCGCTCCATCCGTCCGCCTTCCCTACCCCTGTTGGTGGATCTCAGGCGCGAGATCGGAAAAGGCATTCTGCAGGCGCTACAGCGAGCGCGTTCTCATCGTCAGGCAGAGCTCAAGCGCAATGACGTTTGATCTGTACACAAACTAGACCACTGCGCTTTACGCCATGCCATCCCACGCACGCTGGACCTAGAGCATTTCGTCTTGGAGAACTAGCTCAAACCAGGCTTCATGAAGACAGGACAGCCAAGACAGGCCGCTCACCAGCATGCGCATCTGTTCAGCCTGAACACAAGATCCCGCTTCTGGCTGCAGGCTTCATGAAACCTGTGCCATGGATGCCGGACGTTCTGCCTTCCCAAGTGCTCGAGATCAACTGACACCACCAATTCCAGCTTTGGTTCAAAACGCAAGGCCACCGCAGACGTCACGCACGAGGAGATTATGTCTGTTACCAGCGTGTGCTCGCGGTAAACGACGACCAGGAGGAGTACCCGGTCCAACACTACGAAGGCTCGTCCACGCTCTTTGGGCCGAGCCAGCTGGCTTCGAGGCAACAGGAGCTCACACGAGTGGCAGCGTCGGCAGCGTCGGCAGCATGGCCATTGATGCGTGAGGTCAACTCTTCGACAGTTCGACCAGCATTCTCTGCAGACTGCCATGGTCAACGACGCAACAGAGCTCCCAAGGGACTTTGGTGCTGCGTCAGCTCCTTCGACAAGGTCAGTGGTACCGGTGTCCGTTGCGTTCTAGGGCGGCTACCCAAAGAACTCTCTGAGCTCCGTCTCCTCGTTCTGCCATGTCGAGAAGCTCGTGAGCGGCTCCACATACTCGACTGTGATGACGGACGCCCACTGAGCACGCGTCAGCATCGCGGGTAGCAACAGGACGTACGAGCGGTGTACATCCGATCGGGAACGGCGACGTCTGTGGCTGGGCGTGTAGCGTATGGTTCCGTGGCAAGTGCTGTGGCAATGTACGTCAGTCGGAAATGCGCATTACACGCTTAGATGCCCAGCGTATTCGCTCGATCGGTAGAGCCACAGTTCGTCTTGAGGTAATTGACGGCTTTCCACTGTGCAGAACGGCCATTCATCAATCCGCTGGAAGCCAGCGACAGTCGTCAGATGCGCCACAGGCGCGTGCCGCCGCCCAGCTCGTCTCTTATTATTGCTGTCTCTTTTAATCAGCTCTTCCATTGGTCACGATGCAACTCAATCTTTTGTACCTTGTTTTGCCATTACCAAATCCTATATCACCCTGAACTGCAAAAATACAGCTGACGTCTACGGGACATTGATGACTGCAGACAGCTTGGGGCCGGCAGGCCGCCATTGTATAGTCGACAGTTATGAGAGCGAACATACGATGGGTCAGCGTCGTTTCGCTCAGTCTGCGTGACTTAATCCCCGCCTGCTGTCTCTGGGATTCGCATTCAGCAGTCTGTGCCTGTGACAGTGCTGATCGGCGGCCTGGCTCTGCCTGAATGCGAATTCGCCAGCGATCGGCAGCCACCCACACGCCACCACGCGTCCATGCCACCCGGTTCCCTCTCTACATGGGACATCCGCTCTGAATGCATGCAAGGGCGGTCACGCACCAGAACGTGCCGTTACAGTAGACGGACATCCCATCAGCCACAAAAACCAGCCACGTCCGCCTCCACCAGCCAATGGCAGCGTGCGATCGCCAGCTGCTGGCGGATTTTGAGCCCGGTCAAGCGGATCCGCCCAGGCGATTGGCTGAAAAGCGCCAGCAAGGCCAAAAGATCCGCCTTGGCGGAATCTTCACATTCACGCGTTGCATCGTCTCTGCGTCCTGACAGATTCAGCGACAGCCGTCGGAGAGGTCGTCTGGGGCTGAAGCACGCGATGGCGAAATCTGTGATGACTGCCAGCGTGGTCCTCAAGCGGCTGAAGCTGAAGCGGCCGCCTGGTTGAGAGTAGCGGTCGATCTGGTTTAGAGATACTGTCTTCGTTCTGTTTACGCTGGCTCTGCATCTTTTAGGATAAGAGATTCTTTATGGGGAATCTGGACAAATTCGGTTGTCACCATGACAGAATCCAGCAGTTCATGGGGCCATGAGTATAAGTATAAATATAAGCAGATCGTGGTAAAAGTAGGAGTAAATGATGAATTTCATTTTAAATCACGTGCGCGTTCGCAATACATATGCGCACGGATGCCTATAGTTGGTACATCAGACCTGGTCTGCAATAAGAATAAGTGGGGTGGACATGATCGTCCCTAGCGCTTGAACACGATGAAGTTGAGCGTGTTGGAGCAGTGGTCGGCGCACAGGTTGCCGTTGCGCTCGTACGCGGGCTTCTGGCAGCTGGCCACGAGGCAGCGCTTGCCGCCGCCGTGGGCCCAGCAGCGGCCGTGCGAGACCGCGATCTTGGGGCAGCCCTCGTGCTTGCAGCGGGTGCCGCCGCCGTGCGACCAGCAGATACCACGCGACTTGGCGCGCTTCGTGCAGCCTTCGATCGTGCACTTGGTGTAGCCGCCGTGCTTCCAGCACAGGCCGCGGTTCTGCGCGCGGCAGTTGCAGCCCTCGACCGAGCAGCGCTTGCCGCCGCCGTGGCGGATGCAGAGGCCGCGGTCCACGACGTACTTTTCGCAGCCATCGGCGCTGCAAATGCGGGCCTTTCGCTTCTTCTTCTGCGGCTGCGTGCTGTCGATGGGGCTGGACGGAGGTGAGGCCACGGAGATGACGGTGGGCACCGTGCTCACACAGGTGGGCGAGGCCGGGCAGTCCTCGACTGGGTTGAGCAGGAAGTCGATGGAACTCACGCTCTTCACGGGGCAGCTCTGTTGGTTCTGCAGGGCCGGGAACCAGGACGCGAGGCCAGGCAGGCTGGCGGTGCTGTCGCTGGGGCTGCAGACGAATACGCTGTCCATCATGCTAATACTGTAGTCTGGGATGCTGTGGGCTCTGAGTGCTAGCGGTCCGATTGCGAAATGGAGATGGCCGTTCGACTGGAAAGTTTGGATCCGCAGGATTTGAGTTGCGGGACGCTGAGAGTGAATCAAACGTGTTTAAAACAACCTGGCTGTGCGCATGCAGCGCAAGGCACGCATTCAGCCACAGTTGGCTGGCTGCGGCCAGCGGCGGCTCGTTTCTGTTTGGCCTGAGGCTCTTTCTGTCTGGCTGGGTGCAGTGATTGGTCACGTCCGCGAGCCAGAGCCAGCGTGTTGCTGGGGCGTGCGTTGACTCGACGGCTTTTTCGCATGGGGACAATGACCCAGCACCCGGCCCACCCAGCAGAGACAGTCGGTCGCCAGCTTGCACCGGAAGCCAATTCGTTTCCATTTCTTCTGCGCTACCTGTCGACCAGTCAATTGTTGAATTCCACCAGCCGGCCCCATCCTGCGTATGTGCCCGCCCCCGTGTGAAGCCATGCATGCAGGCGGTCTCTTGGTGAATGCATGCGTGCAGACCGTTTGGGCCACTCAAAATTTTGCATTCAAGGCCGTCTCAGACTCAGACGGTCCCAACTATCCCAAGAGGACTAGGGTTGTACTTGTCTCCTGGCGAAACGGACGCATCACATTTTCTCGCTTCCTTGTGGCGAGAGGGAAACGCAGACGCCGGACATGGGGTGCTCGATCGAACGCTCGCTTGCTCGCTCTCTGTCTGTTTGTTTGGATGGGTGGCCTGAATGTGTGGGTGAGTGGCTCTGTGTGGATGAATGCCCATGCACCGGATTGCCATGCTCAATGCAGTACCGTAGGTGGATCAGGGCACACATTACTGCATGACGTTCGAATTGATGGCGGTGCTGGTGCTGGTGTATGACTGAAGATGCGGTCGGAGCAATGGAGCAGCCCATGGAGAAGCTTTCCTTTGTGCTCCTCCGGGTCTGCTGGAAGCTTCTTTCATGTAGAAACGGCCGCAATTGTCGACAGGATCAGACGTCCCAAAGGCAACAAGTGAATGAGTAGGACTGAATGCGCGCGCTCAGTCGAGCCGGCCATAGAAATGGTACACTGCACTCGCGTCCTCCTTTCGGCTGTCCTTGCTTGCGATACCATGCACTCCCCAAGCGGCCATGAAAAAAACTTTAACCTTGTTTTGGAATGACCATGTCATCTTTTGGTAAAATACTAACCGCATGATTACGTCGTCCTACTTCAAGTCGGAAGCTGAGCTTTGACTGACTGCGCATGCATGCAGACATGATCGGTCGATCTCTTTTCTCTCCAGTCGTGACTGCCTACTGCTGAACTTCAGCAGTTGGTAACTGAGCTACATGGCGAGATCTTCAGCTGCAGCACCACCGTTGCCATCTTATGGTACTCATTGAGCAACTTTTTTCCTCGTACGCACTCGATCTCAGCTTATCCGACCGTCTTGAGCTCAGTAACATTTGCTCATACTGCTGTCCGATCAGCGGAACGAAAGACTGTCGCTATCGCTTGGGCGATATCTTTCAACAATGGACAGACTCGGTGATACTCTGAATTTAGGATCATTCGAGACCGACACCGTGCTCGCACTGAGCGAGACCGCTTCAAATTCAAATCGAAGCAGAGGTTTTCCGAATTTCGAAAACCTAATTCATCCGAATAGTTGCAAACTAATCGATCAGTGTATACTAGTGCTCATCGTCATCTATTGGATATCGACTAAATATGTGAATCCGAAATTCCACTTTTCTAGAATACTCGTTCCAAATTGCGATCCCGTGGGCATTTTGCCAAACTTCCTGCCTCACTGAAACGTAGGGGGTCTCGCCATAATCAGCTCCATCGTTCCCATGGCGTTCTGCGGCGAGTGCGGGTCCTTCATCTCCCCCGACACGCGCTTCTGTCCCGAGTGCGGTGCGTCCTCCCTCCTCTCCTCTCTCTCTGTGAGGCACGTGGTCTGATCTCTCTGTCTCTGTAGGGGCCGCAACGCTCGCGCCACCGTCGTCGTCCGCTTCGTCCTCGTCTTCCTCTCGTCAAGAGGCCGAGAAGAAGGCCGAAGAAGCCGCGCAATGGGCCCACCAGGCCAAGCAAGACGCAGCAGACGCTGTCGCTCGCTACGAGACGCAGCAGCAGCAGCTGGCCAGTGCCCAGGCGGAGCGGGAGGAGCAGGAGCGACAGCGTCGCGCCGAGGACGAGCGTCGTCAGATTGAACTCCAGCGTGAAGATGCGTCGCGGCGCCGCGAAGAAGCCGAACGCTCGGCCCTCGAGGCGCGCGAGCGCGCAGAATCCATGCGGCTGTCGGCTGAGACTGCCGTGGCCGAGTATGAGGCCCAGCAGCGCGCCATGATCGAGCGGGAGGACGCGCGCAAGCAACAGGAGCTGGAGCGCCAGCGCCAGGAGGTGCTCCTGGTAGCTGAGCAGGCCCGCTCACGCCGCGAGAGTCTGGAGAAGCAAGCCATGCTGGCCAAGCAGAATGCTGAGCGACTACGCGCGGAAGCGCTTGCGGCTCAGCAGGAGCTGGAACGCCAGGAGGAGATTCGCAAGGCCAAGATCCTGCAGCGCGAAGAGAGTCGACGTCTGCGGGAGGAAGCCCAGCGTCGCGAAGCCAATCGCCTCAAAGCTGAGGAGGAGGAGCGTCTGGCGTTCGAGGCCAAGAAGCAAGCCGAGCAACTGCGTCTGGATGCGCTGCGCCTCACAACACAGGCATCCGCGACCAGCTTCGCGCCCTCGACGGCCAGCTCCGGTCTCTCTCGCCAGCCCAGCATGACGGACAGTGGCGCCTGCTCCAAGTGCTACGCGGCGCTCAAAGCCACGCAAAAGTTCTGCCTGCACTGCGGTACCAAGCGCGAAGTGAGCAGTGCCAGCACACCGCCGATGCGTTCGAACAGCGGGTTCAACAGCAGCTTCTACGGCTCCAGCTCGGCTCCTTCACCTGCAGCTGCGCCCGCTTCCAGTGGCAGCTCCCACGCGTGCAAGACCTGTCAGTTCGAGCTCAAGGCCACGCAGAAGTTCTGTCCGAAATGCGGATCTGCGGTGGTTGCAGCACCAGCCGCCGCTCCGACGTCGTCGTCATCTTCTCGTCCGCCGTCGATCTCGTCACTCGCGCACGCGCCCATCATGCCGCCGGCTCCGTCTGCCTCATCGATGTATGCACCTGCACCGACGCCTGTGGCTTCAGTGCCCACGTCGTGCTCCAGCTGCCACCAGGCGCTCAAGCCCACGCAGAAGTTCTGCTTGCATTGTGGCACCAAGGTGGTTATCGCGGCACCGGCATCTGCCCCCATGGGCGCGTCGGCGTACCATCCTTCATCGGTCGCTCTTCCGGCTCCGATCCCGGTGTCGTCCTCAGGCTCGTTCTCGTCGCTGCCGACTACCAAGAACTGCAAGACTTGCGGTGCCCAGTGCAAGTACAACGCCAAGTTCTGCGTCGGCTGCGGATTCAATTTCGCCAAGGACGAGGAAGACGAAGTGGCACGCAATCTCGAAGCCGCGCGCCAGCGTTCCCAGGTCGCGCGGGACCGCGAGCTCCAGCAGCGCAACAACGCGTCCATGATCGCCAACCAGGCCGCTCAATCCCACCAAGGTCCACCGCCAGCCTCAGGCATTTACTCGCCATACGTCTAGAGAGGTAACAATTTTCCAACATGCGCGTTTGCCCTTTCACTCGGTGCTCTCATCTTCTGCCTCGGCTTGGTCCTCTTGCTGCTGCTGCTCGCTCTGGTCCTCGGGCTCGTTCTGGTTCTGCTCACTAAGTTGTGTCATGTAGATCTTGTAGTTGATGTCGTACTCGGTGTCCACGGCCGTGGTGTCCTCTCCATAGTCGTAGTCGTACGGTGCGTCCTCGTCCAGGTTGTTGTCGTACCCGTCAACGGTCACGTCCGCCCACGGATCGTTCTCGGGTGAGAGCTGGTACTCCATGGCTTGGGCGATCCGGCCCTTAGCCTTGTCCGGCAGCGTGTCGTACAGCGCTTCTCGTCCGTCGGTGCCGCCGTAGCCTCCGTACCAGTACTCCTGCTGCTGTTGGTCATCCTGCGTCTGGTTATCGTACGACGTCGCCGCCGCAATGACTCCAGCGGGTGTGGTCCACGTTGCTTCGCCAGTTTTGATGTTGTAGTAGTACGAAGCACCGACGTTCTCGTCCCAGTACTCGACCCACTCCGGTTCTGCCCAGTTCTGCTGCTCATCGTATCCATCGGCTGCTGCGTTCGGCCGCGACGTGAGCTCCAGCGGTTTGTCCCAGGACGACATCTTGGTCTCGGTGTTGTAGTAGTATACAAAGCCGCTGGCTTCGTCGAAGAGCTCGACCCAGTGACCCTTGCTCTCGTTGTCCAGCTCGATGAGCAGCGACAGCTTGCGCTTGACCGTGAAGTACCGGAACGCGCGCTGGATCCGAATGGCTGAGGACCGCTCAAGACGCCGCGTCTGCACACACCGACGACTGAGAAACCCACGCGCACAGCGTTGGGCTCGCAGACGCTTGGCCGAGGCTTGATTCGTGATTCTGGAGCGAACGAGGCGCTGGATTCGCGTGGCACTTGCGTTTTCCAGATCCGAAATGCGCTGAAGCTGCAGCTTGCGGAGCTTCCTGGCGCGATCCAATCGACGCTTCTGAAGCTCGTGCTTGGATCGGCACTGCCGCCATCGGCACTGAATCGTGATGACCGACCGTCGTTCAAGTGCTGCTCGTTCGTCTGCGATGGCTTGTAATCTCGCTGCTTCTTCAGCCTGCAGGCGCTGTTCTCGCTTGAGTTCCAGCGCTTTGAGCTCGCATCGTGCTCGATTGGACCGCCAAGCGCACTGGATTGCGAGTGCTGCTGCTTGACGCTTTTGCTCCCGAATGGACTGACGCACGAAGAAGCCGCGGGCGTGGCGTTGGATGCAGACCGCAGCCTGTTCCTGGTGCATCCGCAAGAGCTGCACTCGCATGATCGCCACTTGGTGCCGAGCCTGTCGACCTCGCACATTGCGCTGCACCAGAACGGCTGCATCACGGCGCTGTCTCCGCTCGACAGTCTCCAGTCGGCCTTTCCGCCCACGCGCCACGCGCTGGATGCAGATAGCGCTCTTGCGCTCTCTTCGCAGCTGTCGCAAATTCTGGCGAGCCAAGAAGCCCCGGAGATATCGCTGGATCGTCAAGCACGCTTGAAGCTCGTCCTGCTGCCGCTGTTTCCAGGCCGCGACCATGACACGCGTCGCCTTCCGCTGGTGGAAGCTCCAGTACACGCGCTGGATGTGTACAGCTGCAGCGTTTTGCTTGGCATCTCGTCGTTCCTTCAGCGTGTGGCGCTGCTGATACCGACGGAACTGCGCTTGAAGCGTTATTGCTGCCTGCGCGCGCTTGAGCGTCCACTCGATCCGGTACCGAGTGTGCAGCGATCGAGGTTCCTTGCTGTGGAAAAGCGCGTCACACGTGTGACAAAAGCGCTTGTCCCCACACGATTCGCACTGCGTCCGCACAGCGTTGTGATCGCAAAACCCGCAGCTGCCAAACGCTAGCGCTGTGCGTTGCTGGAAGCGGCGATAGCCACGCTGCACGGGCACGACTAAGCGCCGCAGACTACGATACATGTGGACATCCATGGTCTCGTGCAGCAGCTTTCCTGTACTGGTTGAGCTCATGTGCGTCTGCCACTTGGCCCAGCAGCCCGAACACAGCTCCAGACCGACCGAGAAGACAAAGACCGCTGGCAGTTGATTGCCACACTCGTCGCAGGGACCCATGCGCTGCAGCTGCAGTCGTCTCTTCCATTGGCGTTGAGCTCGTCGTCGACGGAATGCGCACTGGAGCGTGACAGCTGCACGCTCGCGTCTGGCGTCCCGCCGCAGCCGAGCCACCCATTGCTGCGTGTGGTGCCGCCGGTAATGCTTTTGAATGATCTGGGCGCTGTTATCACGTCGCCAGTCGTGCAGGAGAACGCCCAACGCCTTCCAGAAGCGATGGCCTGCCCAGAGCCGTTGCAGCATTCGCGCCGCAGCGCTCTGCCGCTGGAGATGGCGCATCGCCAGGTATTGCTTGCGTCCAGCACGTCCGCGCACCAGTCTCTGGATCCGCTGAGCCGCTTTGTCGCACCGATGGATGGCGGTCTGCCGCCTTAGACCCAGGAAGAAGTACCAGGAAGAGATTGCCCGCTGGATTCGCCTGGCCGCTGTGGTCTCTAGCGCGTACGTGGCCGCTGCCCAGCCGAATTTCTTGGCCACGTAGTTCCTGTACGCCATGCGAATGGTCGTGGCCCCGTGCGTCTGGATTGCCAGGCTTTCGGCCACGTGCTGTAGCTTCCGGCGCACGAAGCTCCAGTAGACTCTCTGGATCCTGGCGGCGGCCTCGTGTCGTCTCCTGCGCTCGTTCTGCTGCTCGTAGCTGGTGTAAAACGATCGCCTAGCCAGCACCCCACGGATCCGCTTCTGGATGACCACGGCTGCGAGCGAATTGCGCTGGCGACAGCGAAGGTGACGCACCAGACACCGGGCTAAATGGCCACGCACTTGGGCTTGGATCTCTACAGCACAACGATCGCGATATCTGTCTCGCTTGAGTGTATCAACAAAGCGCCTCGCTCGGTGTCCTCGATAGACTGCCTGGATCTTGCGAGCTTGGAACCAGCTCCGAACAAGCGCCTTGCGTTTGAGCTGCCGACAGCGCTGCAGGAAGCCGCGAACGGCTCGTTGGATCACCACAGCACTCGCGTTCTGGGTCCTCATCCGTCGTCGTCGCTGCAGCATGCGCTTGAGCACAGAGACGCGAAGGAATCGCTGGAGCTGAAGCGCTGCGTGTATCCGACGTCGTTGTCTCAGAGTCAAGACGGAGGCATGCGTTCTCCACGCACTCTGGATGGAGATACTGGCTGCTACTCGCTCCAGAGTCTGCTCTGTCGCCACGGCTCGGCACCACCGTGGCCAATAGACCTGCAGCACCGGAGTCACCAGTCGACGACGCACCAGTTGCAGTGTGCACTTGCGCACGCGTCTCGTGCGATGGAACTGCAGTCGTCTCTGGAGCAGCAGCTCCAGCTGCTTGACATCGAACGCGCTGCTGGTGCTGCCTCGAGGTCCAGGCTTTCGTGATGAAGAAGACACTGCCGCTGGTGGCGCCGCCACCCGCTCCAGCACTTTGAACGAGATGCCGCTGGCCTCAGGACCGTAGAGCTGGTAGCACTTGGCCAGCGCCTGGTGCGCGTGCTCTCCGGTCTGCAGGTCGTGGAAGTTCTGCGCGGCCGCGTTCTTAAGATCCCACGTCGTACCAAAGAAGCAGTGGCCGGTCTTGGCGTTCTCCAGCACGTACACACCCGCGTTAACCTGCCGCTCGTCGCTGGTGCTGCTGGCAGTATCCTCCCACTGGTTCTGCGTCGCAGTGCGCTTCTTGGGCGTGAAAACGCCCGCCGCGAGTCTAGGCACCACGCGCTTCTTCTTGCCGACCAGCGGCTTGGCTGGACTGGCGGTGACGTCCAGCAGCAGGCGTCGCGTCTCGCCGTTGACCGGCTTGCGCATGCTGCTGGTCTTGGCGTGCGGGCTCTTGAGCTGCGGAGAGCGAGGCAGCAGCACCAGCTCATGCTTTGGACTGCGTTGTGGTGTGGGGCTCGCTTCCTCCGCGCGCAGATCCATGCGAGCGAGCCGCCGAGTCCATCACGGACGCAAAACCGTTGCGATGGAAATAGGCGCGAATGGTGGTGGGGAATCGCTATTTGTATTGACCGCCGTGTAATCATCATCTATGGCATCTCTTGGGTCTCTAGGCGGCCTCCTTCTTGGGCTGCTCGTCCTCAGAGGACTCGTTCAGCACGGCGTAGTAGTCCGGGTTGGCGTCCACGCAGTCGCGCAGGCCCAGGGTCTCCTCGCGACAGTGGTCCACGAACTCCAGGCCCTGCTCCTTGCACTTGTCCAGGCACGCCTCCCAGCGCGTGAAGATCACGCCGCAGGGCCCGGCCTTCATGAACTTGCAGAAGCCGCACTCGGGCTTGCCCGTCTCGCACGACTCGCTCTCGCGGTCGTAAGTGGACGAGAGGCAGACCGTGCCCTTGAGCTCCAGCGGGGTCTCGGTGGCCTGGGCCTTGGCCACCTTGGCCTGCACGGCCGGGAACGGGCTGTAGAGCGGGAAGTAGGCCGACTTGAACGCCGGCAGCTCGCCCGTCCACTCGATCTCGGCGTTGTTCTCGACCTCCTCGGCCAGGAACTTGAGCTTGTCGCTGGCACGCAGACGCTCCAGCAGCACATGCGAATGGCCCTGCGGCGCCTCGGCGGACGACGACAGCGTCAGGTGCGCCGGCTCGGCGTCCTTGGCGTTCGCGAACTCCAGCGGATCGCCCTGCGCGGTCGTGACGCTCACGAGCACCTGCAAACATGCACACAAGAGGGCGTCAGCTCTGGATCCATAGTGTTCGGAGAATAGCACACGCACGCACCGCCTGCGTGTGGTCGTCCTCGACGTAGCCGTTGATGCGCACGATGGCGTCCGAGCCCATGATGGGCGCGAAGGCGTCCTTCTCCTTCTCGCTCGGGTTGTACTGCAGCACGACCACGAGGCGGCCGCTCTCGTCTGTGGCGAACTTGGTCGGGTATGCCTTCTTGAGCTGCTCGGCGCCCTGGCCGGTCACGAACACGCCGATGTAGTCCACCAGCGGCTGCTTCTTGGGCTGCTCGTCCTTCTCTTCTTCCTTGGTGACTGGGGCCTCCTCCAGGCGGGTGGGCGCAGCGGCCAGGCCGAGCACCGAGGCCGCGGCCACGGCCGGCAGCGCGTGCGCACGCAGCGCCAGGCGGAGAGTCTGCTGGAACGCCATGGAGCTTCTAGATCGAGTGGAAATGACGCATGGTAGTCACGACTGGGACTTCCCGGTAGTCACAATCTACAAGAGCATGATGAGCTCATCATTCAGGTGGTCCACATGCTTCAAGCTCCGTAATCCGTTTCTTTTTTTCTTGTTTTAGGACACGACGCCTGAAGAAATTTCTCGATCTAGGACCGCGCGCGCATTGGGAACAAAGACGTGACGCCAGCCAGCTGTCCTACCTACACTCTGGTGTCAGCAGCCCATCTCAAGAGCTCAATGCTTCTCTTCGTTCTCGTGGCCTGAGGGAGAAGACTGGAGAAGCCCAGCAGAGCGGGAGGGAGAAGAGCGCATCCTCTCAAATATTGCGCATCGAACCATTGTGGCTGGTTTCTACCGCCCCAACCCAGGCCCAAGTCCGGCCATTCCGCTGCCCGCCGTCCGAGGAAGATAACTCATGTGCTGCTCCACCGTCCGCAGCAGCTCCAGCCGCATGGTGCGGCTCGCGACTACCGCCAGCACCACCACGTCGTCGTCGCTGTACAAGCAGCCGCCCATGAGCGTGTACGCGCGCGTCTGGCGGTTCGTGCAGACCCAGCTGCACCTGCGACCGACGCCCATCGCGCCAGTCAGCAGCGGCCATGCCAGCCAAACAGAGGAGCTGCCGTGCTCCTGGGGTATGATTCCGGTGCTGAAGGAGCTGGAGGCGGCCACGTGGAGCGTCTCGTCGTCCTGCAGGCCAGCACAGCTGCCCCGAACAGCCGCCGATCACCACAACAGCCACCACAATCACGGCGCGGCGCGCACCAAGTGTCAGAACTGTGCGCAGCTGTTCTTCCGCGCGCTGGCCGAGTCGGACCGCTTCTGCGGCCTGGACTGCAAGAGCTCCTTCGAGTACATGCAGCACGTGGACGTGCTGGCCCAAGCCCAGCTCAGCGACTGGTCGCTGGCCACTTGAGCAAGCGGCTCCCCGCGCCCCAAGCCTGTACGATACGATAGTAAATTACGCTCCGAGCAGCACTAAGTTAGCCTTCCCAGTCGTCGTTAATTAAGATCATCAAGTGGATTCAAAGTACAATTGGTCGTCCCGCAGGCTCACGGACGTGGCGCGGTGCAGCTGGCCCAGCCCCAGGCTCTCGAGGTCGTCGCAGGTCGTGAAGTGGTGCGCGATCGAGATCAGCTCGGCGTCGAACCGCTGGCACACGATGCGCGCGCCCACGTTGCCTCCGATGCCGGCAAGCGCGCGGCCCTTGAGCGAGCCCATGACGTACACGTCGCCGTCGGCCATGACCTCGGCGCCCGAGCTCACGTTGCCCAGCACCACGAGCGACTTGTTCTGCGCGAAGACCTGCTGGCCCGAGCGCACAGAGCCCGTGAGCACCATGGGCTCTGCGTCTAGCGCTGAGATGGAGCCAGTCGGCTCCATAGACACGCTCTCCATGGGCTCCGCTGGCTGGTGCTGCTGCTGCTGCTCGAAGGCGGCAACGGCTTCTTCTTCCTCCTCTTGTTTGTGCTGCATGACCGGCGCCAGACGCGTGTTGATGAAGGACGGCAGCTGGAGCGCCGCAGCGATCTGCTTGACGTCCTCACTGGCGTTCGTGACGCCCACGGGGTGGTAGCCGGCGTTCTATTCAGCGCATGGGCTGGTTTAACACATTGGTCCAGTCAGAGAGAACACATGCACGCACCTGTAGATGCTCCAGCTCTGCGCGCAGCTCGTGCTTCTTGATGGGCCGCGCGTGCGGGCTGCCGTCGCTCGAGACCAGCTGCATGTCCAGCACGATGGGCGTCTTGTGTGCGCGCGCGGTCTTCATAGCGGCGGCACCGGCGCCGCGCACGAGCGTAAGCGTGGGCAGCAGGAAGGACCGGCCCTGGAACTCCAGCGAGCGCACGGCGTTCTGCGAGGACCCGCTGCTGTGTCGGCCGGCCGCCACGACCGCCTGCTGCGACAGCGAGCGCCTCAGCACGCGCTGCATGAGCGCCATGAGGAGGATCGAGGGGGCGATAACGGCGCCTAAGTGCGAATATGCGCCAAACCTGGTTTCCCCGTCTAGCGTTTCTTTGTCCACGGATCTCGTTTTACCGTTTAGCGTCACGGAGCGTAAGCTGATAGATAACACACACAACGCAATGGACGAAATAGAGCACACTGCCTCTGCCATCATCTCAGCCTCCATATTGGCGAGAGTCTGCGAACACTTGCCCATCGATGGTCACCTCCTTCGGCCTTCGCGACAAGCTGCATGACCTCCAGGCCTAGAAGCAGTTTGTCTGTGGCAGTGGCTCGTCGAAAGTCGTGGCAAGACTCAAGTCACGACGAGCAAGTGTGACTCCCTCCCTCACCAGAACCGTCACGTCTCCACGCTTGGTGGTCGGTGGGCGTATGGGAATGACGACTGACGCGAGCAGACGAATGATTAAACTGGCGTTTTCCCCGTTTAGCGTTCGTTTGTGCACAGGTCACGTTTCATGTATACCGTTTAACGTCCCAAGCCCTTTCAGAGTCACTGGTGGCGCTTCCCAGCTTGCCCAGCGGTAGGAGTCGCCGTCCTCTCAGAAAGCTTTGTCTCCGCCCAGGACGCTCTTGCTGCTGGAGCCGTGGAAGGCCACAGCGCTGTGGTCTCACTCTGCTTGACTGGTGCGTGCAGACGAGCTCTGCATCTAGATACCACACAGAAGGCCATGGCGCTCCTGGAATTCGCAGTCCGCGAGCCTTCAATATTGCGCGGCACTCATTCATCCCCGTCCTTGGCCAATCGACGCAGAGCTTGGCTCATGTCTTCGTGGTCGAAAGCGACGGAAACCACGAGCAATCTGAAGCGCGACTAGGGCGGGCCAAAGCGGATCCACTATCAGGGGTAGGGAAGGCGGACGGATGGAGTGGACGCACAAACAAAGATTGAATACCGGTACTGTGAACAGCCGTCCACTTGACGTCCGCTCCGGTTGTCCGCCTCCCCTAACCCTTGTCTTGGATCTGAACCCATCAATCATCGAGTCTGCTCAGTCCAGTCTCGTCATTCAGACATATCGCCAAGCCAACGAAGAACATGACCTCGTCTCGCCCGGATGCCGCGCGCCCCGCTGCCACCGCCAGCCGCTGCCGCTCGTCGACCTCAG